>JAQFYB010007734.1:0-10493 GCA_034694085.1 Pogonognathellus longicornis
TTATTCTGACTTTTTCAAGCTGCTTTTTATAATTTTCTTAAATTAATTAGTGAAATCCTATAAGTGTGCAATTAGTGTAATGACTAATGACAAAAATGCCATGACAAAAGTGTACCTATACTAAACTGCACATATATTTTATTATAAATTATTCAGGTGTACCAGAGGCAGCGCAACAAAATGTCGAATGAGGGAAATATATCACTGGAAATTGTACAAAACTATATACGACTTCAAAATTTAATTAATTACATTGCTCTTCCCGCTCTCAGAAAAACATTCACAGACAACTGGAAAACTAAATACCATTGCGAGTGGTTGAATTCTGAAGAATGCGGAACACAATTTATTGATGATGTTGGAGCAAATCTTTTCAAACAGGCTCAGAAATTTCAAAAAAGTTTGCTCAAAACTGGAAACATTGAGGAATGGGATTTACCTTTGGTAATCGACGCTTTGAAATGTTTCCAAACAGATATTTCTTCAAACCCCAACCGAAAATCCCACAAAGAGTTAAATAAAAACTTGGACACTTTAAAAGGAGTTCGTAACCAGTTGTCTCACCAAGGAAAATTGGAGATAGATAACGAATCGTTTGAAAAAATGTGGCAAGCAGCCTCTGAAGTTCTATTCTCATTGGGAATCTCTCAAAGTGAAATCGACAAGGCCAAAATTGCTTCGTTGCAAGAAAACAAAGCAAACACACAAAAAGCTCAAAAATTGAAGGACGAAGGTAATTTGCATTTCAAAAAACAAAAGTTCGACTTGGCAATTGCAAAATACTCTGAAGCCATCCTTCAACCTGGAATTCCTGCGAAGGAATTAGCAATTCTGTATTCGAACCGCTCTATTGCATACATGAAGCGGGAGAATTATTACAAAGCCAAGGAAGACGCCAAAGGAGCAATTCATCTGAATCCGAATTGGTGGAAAGGATTCAGTCGCTTGGGACAAGCTTACCGAAGTGTTGAAAAATACGAACAAGCTTTAGAGAATTTTAATCAGGCGTTAAAATTGGAGGCGGGAAACAAAGAAACTAAAGATGAGCGGGATTACTGTCGTCACATGATTTCCAAGCTACAAGGAGATGATCACCTCGATCCTATTCAGCATGTTCAAACATTTAAAGAGTATTTCAACAAACTACATGAAAAAAATGAAATGACACCCTACAAGGCTAATTTGATGGCAACATTGACTGAAGTTCCCAACAGTCCAGATTTACCTTTAGGGATGTGTCAACAAGGGCATAAATATTTATATGGATTGGAGAACATTCCTCAAAGTTATGAAATGGCCGCCAAATGGTTTTCCAAAGCTGCGAGAGCGGGAAGCGCTGAAGGATTGTATAATCTCGCCATGTTGACGAATGAAGGGAAAGGAGTTCAAAGAAGTGCCTCAGAAGCCATTCGTCTACTAGAGCTCACCGCATCTCAAGATATTGCAATGACATTTAAGGGAATGGTTCTTCCAAATATTGGTGTCGTTGAAGCAGAACATAGTCTTGGATTATACTATGGGACTGGAGTCGGCGTTGCGCAGAATTACCAAAAAGCTCTTCAATGGTACATGCGAGCCATTAAGCATGGCTCGGGAATTTCGGCTAATAACGTCGGAGTAATGTACAATGAAGGTCGTGGGGTTCCTCAGAATGTTTCAATGGCTCTGTACTACTACAAATTTAGTGCGTCCAGAAAAGTTGTTCGTGCGATGGAAAATGTAGCATTCACATATTTGGGGTTGAGTGACAAAGAAAACGCGCGAAAATGGTTTCAATTCGCGATCCACAAAGGCAGTTTGTATTTGCAAACAAAAAAACATGTTTTTCTGGCGTTAGTTGGGAAAGAATTAGACAAACCTATCAAAAATGACGTTTTCGAACTAGAGCTGATTCAAGAAGTAAAAATTGGTCCACTGAAGAATTTGATCATTGACGGTTTACCATCAACTGATGAAATGTTGAAACAGATGACCAACACCATAAAAGACCGCAAACCAATTGGAGAAGCCACATCCCGAAAGGAGCATGGACTGACAGACCCCTACAGAGTTTCCATAATTAAGGAACACCGTCAGGATGTGAAAGAAATGAGGTCCAGGAAACAAAAACTGGAGTATGACAAAGGAGAAGGAGAACTGCTACCTAAGCCAAATGTGGATTTCTTTTCTTTGAAAAGAATTCACTTTGCAGATATGGATTCCAAAAAAGACCACATTTACACAGGTTTTGCAATTAAATTGACATTAATAGAAGATGCAGTGATTGGGCGACCTTCCATAAGTCAAATTGCAGAAGATGAGAATGGAGACGCCCAAAGAATTTCCATTTACAATTTTCAACAAGACAAGGAAACTCAAAACTGCCTTGGATTTGGATGCAGAATCACTGTTATGAATCCATACTTCAGATTAGCGAAGGATGGAATACCGATGATTCGAGTTGACGACCCTTCTTTGATGTACATACATTCAAATCTTAGCAATAAGAAACGATGTCGCTATTGTGGAAATGAAAATGACCAGACGGTTTCCTGCAGAACATGCAAAAGGTCATTTTACTGCTCCAAATTGTGCTTGAAGATGGATTCGACCCAGTTAAATCATCAGGATGTTTGTCTCAAGCATTTGTGATCTATGCTCTTGGACTGACTTAATTATCAATATTACAATACATACAATTTTGATATATTTAATACAATGTGATAATACTGAAATTGAAGCTAATTAATTGTTGGTTCAGAAATTCAAATAATTAATCTGTGCTAAGTGCCATTAATTCGTTAATAATTATTCTACATTTAAATATAGCGTAAATAAAGAGAATTTTCTTTAAATAAAATAAAATATCGTAAGCAAAGAGAAATTAATTAATCGGGCATCAACAATATTTAATGTGCATATATATGTTGTAGTGTTGTTTAGATTTCATTTTCGACAGTGAACCTAATTAATATAAAAGTTTTGTATCGAGGCCGTATCTAGGATTCCATTTCGGAGGGACAAAATACCAATATGATGAATACAAGCGCGAAAAAATTGAGCTGTTTTAGGCCAAAATCAATTTAAAATGCATCAAATTCGTGTATAGCCCGAAAAAAATTGGATTTGTTTGTACCTTTCTGGTAAAATAACCTACTTTTTCCCGGCTCCCCCTAGATATAGCCTTGTTTAATATACCCAGTTCAAACAGCTAATTTTTAAATGTAGGTGTGGTTAAGGTGAAAATGAACTCACTTAAATTGCAATTTGACAACCCAATATAATTGATCAAAATAACTTACAAAGATAGGTCATTTCATTTATTAAACTGTTCTTTATTCAGTAGCAGAGCTACTGTATAAAAATGTTGTGTGTAGAATCCATCTGTCTATATATCTATGAAAATAATCATATTTGAACAAATGCTCAAAACTGCTGCCAATCTAGTGGTATGACATTGAAAAATCGTCTTAAACGTATTGCTGTGGTTTTTTCATATTATATCAGTCGTTTTTCAGGTCGCTTCCAACACTTTATACCATAGTAGTTGTTATGTATGTTATGTTTAGTTATAAAACATTCTAAAATGTGTTGCTTGTTTGCTGAATTTTATAAACACTTGCAAGAAAAATAAAAGCTTAGCAAAATCATAATAAATAAAATTTTCTGTGTTAAAGTTGTATCAAAAATAGTGGAATTAAATTTATTTTCATCACAAAATTCTCTCAGACTAAGAGCCCACATTAGCAATGATATTAATCAAGTCTGAGTAAAAAATGTACCAGATAAAATGTAAAATAAAATTATTTAGTTCTTTAAATTATATTCCACCTTATAATTACATTTCATTTATAAACGCCCTTATCTTTATTGCAACTACACGTTTACAATTATCATAGCTACTTAAACTGTCATTAGATAAAATGTTTGTACATTTGAGATGGAAACATTTTTGAAACGTCATAAACATTAAATATTAGTAAACAATAATTTACTAATATAATTAGGCATCTAATATGTAACACAAAATAGATATGAATCAGACAATAATAAGGGATAATAATAATTATGTATCATTAGCTATACTTCATTATATTTAAACACGAACTAATTTTTAATTTAGCATATGAATTGGTAAAGCATTGATATCTGTTGTAATGAAAATCCTGTCACAGTAGGTATTTGTACATGAAAACGATTTGTCTTTGTGTGGTATTGAGACATATTATGTACAGATAATACACAATAAATCTACCTTAAATTTGATTTTTAGTTTTTCTCATTCGCATAATACGGGGGCGGAGAATCTTGATAGTATGAGCTTTGAACTTCAATCCTTTGGCCTGATGAATTTGAAACACCATTGACTTTCTGTTCATAATTTGGAAAGGGAGGAGATAAAACGTTGTTTGCATTTGCTTGGTAGTTTCCAGGCTTATCAAGATTTTGGAGTAATAAAGTTCCAGTGATCATGTAAACCACTGCATTGAATAAACAGATCGACTGTGTGTAACAGAATCAAACAAAATATTATTAGTAAATCTGGTAATGTTTTTGTTAAAATATTAATGCATGAAAGAACTATCGAAAATGAAGAAATAATGTAAAATTTAAATAAATAAAGTTTGTTTTCAAATTGCAATATTTTATGGTTATATATATATTTTGTTTGAAAAACTATTTCAAATTAGGTATAGAAGTCCATAATTTCTATTTTGATATATATTTTAAAATTGATTGGTTTACCAAGTTGCATCTTATACTAAAACAATGAAAAAATTGCTAACACAATTAAAATGAAAAATCAGTTAATCAATAATTATTATTATTTAATTTAAAATTTTGAAAACTCAATGCATTGTTATTTTAAAACGTATAACGGCATGCATATACCAGCAAAAGTATTTTTTTAAATAGATAATGAATAATTTACCCCTGCGGCTACTTTTTCATCGTAAAGTTGCATTTTGTTGCGTTGAATCAGATGGAATTTTCATTGGCTGCCGCCTTTTGTCGATCGGCTTCAGCATGAGCATTTAACTGCAATTACAACATTTGCCTCTATAATTATTTTCAACGACCTCTCCTTGGAGATCCAACCATGAATGTTCGATTTCTCGTACTCAAATACATGTGTATTCATGACACTTATATGACCGACTGCAGCGGCTTAACCTTTTGACCTATGGAATTCTGACCCTACTCATCCTGCCTCCTTGAATCACGCTCTATATAATATAACATATAGAAAAATCAGCAGAAGTCGGATCGTCTATGTAAATCGTCCGACCTTTTTTATAAGTTTTATACTCGCAAAGTATAATTACGAACAGAATAGAGCTAAATGGAAATAGCATAAATGTATTATTATTTTACTCAAAATCTCAAAATGTAAAACATGTATCGTTCCAAATCATTTTATTTTCCTATAACATTTTACACATCCATTTTATCAAAAACGTTGAAGTTATAAGTAGGTATGGCTACATATATAATAAATAGCTCCCTCTCCCCTCTAATTTTTTTTTGTACTTTACACTAGGTAAAATCAGGTTTTTCCCAAAATCCCTAAAAAAGGTTATTTTTGCCGTGAAAATGCAAAACATCTCAAAATCTTTCACTCTACGAGCGATTTTGTTGTTTGCACTGTTTAAACTTACATTGTCATTTCCAATATTGTTAAATTAGTCAGAATCTAAATCCTCATCGGACAAATCAGTAGGTAATGTGGACAGAATGTCATCACTTATTTCCTTTCAACCTTTTTCTGTCGGGTGTGCCTGCTCAATAATTGATAAACAGGAATGCATTACCTAATAAATTGTAATTAAGTCTGAATGAACTTGTACAAACAAATGCCTTCCCGAGCAAAATATTTGAACCGAGAACCGTTGAGCATTTCAGCCGACTTTTGTCCCGTCAAATTTGGGACCGGCTGCTCTGTTGGGATGAACCCAACAGCAAAATAACCGTAGGAAATCTCAAGCATCCAAAAAGTGAAATGAGCGCCACAGGCCTGAATCGAACTCAAGACTCTTAGTGTTCTGTTACTGTCCTTTAGGCTCATACTGTTTGTCACTTAGTTCCACTTAGGTATCTCTCCGGTATTTATCCCAACAGAGGATTTACCGTAGGTATCTCTCCGGTATTTATCCTAACAGAGCATTTATCGTACATATTTCTACAGAGCTCAGCGGGCGAACGTGAAATTCCAATAAATACCAACAGACCTCTGTTGGTTACTTGCGCTCGGGTTACCTTCTTCAATCAATGCTTCTAAATCAGCCCTTTGCCTTTTCCAAACTCTAATGCTCTTCCGGTCAACTTGTGAAATTGACAAGGTTTCACTTAATAAAACAGCCTCCAACTTAAATCTGGCTGTACGTGAAACACATTTGTTAGGTCTCTTGGGAGTTAAAATTTTACGACTCTCCAGGTCCGGCCTTCTAAACAAACTAAAATCTTGACAAGATATTTTTATATCAGCCTTCCTAAGTTCGTTACCTTTCTTTATCAGATATCGTACTTAGAAAGGTCTCCGTACAAATAACTAGTTAAGTACAGGTTGTATGTAAATTGATTGCATATAAACAGCATGGGGTACTATTCTGTCCCTGGGGAGTTGCAATCTGGGAGAGACAATTCATGGTGAGGGACGATGTAGTACCCCACCCGGGGTACTAAAGTGTCCCTGGGATAGTATCAGGGCCAGTACATTTTCGCGCTGCGCGGGGAAAATTGACGTATATAACAGAGATTTGCTCAACCGCCCCCAAATATGTGACCTGGATACACCCATATGTTTGACCAATGTATTAACAATATAAAGGCCACTATTAATAAATTAAATTGAGCAAAGCTCTTGTCGTATACATAAACAAAATAGTGCAATGTTTGGCACTCACTATTTTTACCTTGCATAGGCAAGCACTGCAGAGCCCGGACAACGATTATTAGTAGCGTCAGCTACTATTAGAAATGATTTGTCTGTCTGTATGTCTGGACGTCTGTACGTCTGGACGTCTGGACGTATGTGCACTTTCACCAGACAGGACTATACACGTATCTACGACACTATTAACACTATATGCCTATAACACTATGGGTCAGTGGGAGGGGGGTCAGTGGGAGGGGGGGGGGCGTTCGTGGGGGGGATTAAAAAAATTGATACCTTATAGAAATGGTTTGTCAGTCTGTTTGTCTGGTAGTGCGCTTTTTCCAGAATGTACTATACACGTCATACTCTTACTAACTTTCTCAAGACACACCAACAACTGGCGCTACTCAGTTACGCCTGGTTTACCAGTTTATTAGTGTTCTATATTTACCATTGCATCGCCGTGAACTTACAGCAAAGTGTGTCAGATATATATATATTTATAGTCTTCATTAAATAACAAAATGCTATTTAATATTTACCTAAATCGTGTAGGCCTCTATGCCATGAACTGCATTTCGTTACCCTAATCGTAAAAAGCGACAACTTGATTTTTACGATTAGGGTAACGATTTTCTAATTATTAACTATTTAATCTTGTATTCTATTCCCTATCACCATTTCATATGGACTATGATAATGGAAATAATTATCTTAATTCTTTATCATTTAAAGTGTAAAAATTATTATTGGATAACATTAGTTAGGCTAGGAATCCTAGCCTAGGATAGGACAGCTACTAAATTAAAATAACTATTCCACAACTTTCTTTTCAAGCGTGTATTTAGGAGAGGGTTGTAGTGTGTATGGTGCACAAGTGCTCTGAGTAATCTGGGCGAGTCAGAAATTCGAAAAACGAGTTATGTACAAATTAAATGCGCAAAATAATTTACATTTTATCTTACCTGGATGAAGAACGCGCACCGATGCCCCTATACGTCATTGTCAAAAATTTCCTAATTGGGTTTGTATAAAAATAAACCGTTTATGAACGGTGGACAATTATCTTCTTTGCCTACCCCCCAGTGGCGTATTTAGTGGGGGCTGAAGCCTCCCCCCCATTTTTGGACTTTACACTTGATAAGAACAGATTTCTTCCAAAATATCAAAAAAGAGGTCTCAAAAATGTTTGCTTTACGCGCGATATAGTTACAATTTACATTGTTTTTGACCTAAATTTGCGCAATTTTTGGCAAATTTTATCGCGCTGCGCGCGATTTTGTTGAAGTTTTCATTGATTTTGACCTAAATTTGCGCAAATGTAACAAAAAATTGCTAATTTTTTTCGTGCTGCGCGCGAAAAATTTGAGTATATAACACAGGTTTCTTCAAGCCCCCCAAATGTGTGACCTGGATACGCCCCTGCCCCCCATATAGTTCATGCGTCTGACAGCTTAGCTTCTACGGTCTTCAAGACTTGGTTGCGTTTGTAAGTAATCCATCATCAGATGGTCAATGGTAGAATTGTAAAATAAGTTCAACATTACAGTATTACAGGATGAATATCCTATTATCCCAACAATAAACTAGAAAGATTAGAATTCCTCCAATTATACCATAGCTAATGCAAATTAGCCCAATTAAATCGATCTTTCCATAGCTGATGCAAAATTATTACTGATGTAGTAGATATGTAGAATAACTTAAATAGTGCAAATTGACAGATGTTACCATAACTGATGTATTACAAGTATAAAGGTCGTCCCAAAGAACTTATAAGTTATACTGAATTTATTTTGTTTGTTGGTCATATACTGTGCAGTTATCGAACAGGTTACAACTTGACAAAGTTGGGTTCTCTATTGTAATTTTATTAAAACCTCGTCTTATATCAATCACCCGGGTCCATATAACAATCCTAGTTATGGCCTTGTTCATTACATAAATCAATTCTTAGTGAAACATTTGTAGCAGATTACATTTTTGTGCACAATTAAATTATTTGTTTCCTTAAATTATATTCCACGTTATTAATTATATTTCATTGATAAACGCCCTTATGCTTATTGCAATATATATATATATATATATACAACTACACGTTTACAATTATCATAACTACTTAAACTCTCATTAGATGATAAAATGTTTGTACAGTGACCACTTAATTGAGACAGGAACAATTTAACAAATACACCATAACACTGATGTACAATAACTTGCTAATATAATTAGGTATATTAGTAACACAAAACAAATACGAATCATGAAATAAGAAGTCAAAATAATAATTGGGCATCATTACCTATATGTCATTCTTTTTTCATTTAGTATGCATTGGTAAAGTTTTGTTGTAATGAAAATCCTCTTTCAGTAGGTATTTGTTAATGACAATGATTTAAGTCTCGGTGTAGCATTGAGATATATTATGTACAAATGATACAAGATACACAGAAAATCAAACTTGAATTCGATTTTTAGTTTTTCTCATTCGCAGAATACGGCGGCAGGGAACCTTGATGCTAATTAAGAGATTTGAACTTGAACATTTTGGGTGGATGCGTTTGAAACACCATTGACTTTCTGTTCATAATTTGAAGAGGTAGGAATTTGAACATTGTTGGCATTTGCTTGGTAGTTCCTAGGCTTATCATGTTTTTGGTACAGTAAAGTTCCGGTGATCATGTAAACCACAGCATTGAATAAACAGATCGACTGCGTATAACAGAATCAAACAAACTATTATTGGTTAATCTCATAATGTTTTTGTTAAGATATTAATGCATGAGTGAGAAAACGATCGAAAATGAATAAATAATGTAAAATTTAAATAAATAAAGTTTAAATTGCAACTTTCTAGTTATATATTTTCTTTGAAATGTCAATCAAATTAGGTATAGTTACTTAATTTCTCTTTTGAGGTAAATTTTAAAAATATTAGGGGTATTCAAATACTTTACTTATTGATTAATCACTTCTGATTATCCGCCACTTTTGGCGGAGGGTTTGTGGGAGCCAATCAGGTAGCATAATCAAGAAGTGAAAAGTCATAATCAAAAAGTAGCTCCAGAGCTACTTTTCCACTTCTCACTTCTCCCTCCCGTCTTGCGTGTTTGTGGAGAGCGTACTGTTTAAAATTCGCGCAATATATGGGCGAGCTGTAGGACACATAAGTAATAAGTAAGCAAGGGGAATTCAATTCCATAAGTGAAAAAGTGACTTAATCCAGAAGTGAGAAGTAAGAATTGAAAAGGTTTTGAATACCCCTATTGTGTCTGTCAAATACTACCTGAATAAGAAATAGTCGGGAAATATAAATGACAATATCAGAATACATTTGCACCCAACAAATGATAATTTCATTGCCACATACTTTATACTAAAACAATCAAAAAAATTGGTAGCAAATTATAATATAATTTTAATATAATATAATCAGTTAACATATAAATAAGTATTATTATTTCACTCAAAATTTTCTAAACTCAATGTAATAATATTTTAAGACGTCTAATGGCATGTATATACCAGCAAAAATATTTTTCACAATAAAAAATGAATAACTGTCATTGATTATTGTATATCTAATTGGTGCGTTATGTGTAAATCTAAAGTAGAAACAATAGATAAGCTAATT
>JAQFYB010007735.1:0-10491 GCA_034694085.1 Pogonognathellus longicornis
TTTCAACTATTGTAATTTTATAAAAACCTCGTCTTATATCAAGCACCCCCCATATAGCAATCCTAGCTACGGCCCTGGTAATATGTGTAGTACCAACAACTAGAACAATTACTACGTGTTTGTATGAACATTATTAACATTCCGTGGGTTAGGAATCTACCTAGCATAATATACTATGTATATATTATACTAGTGAATCATCGCCGAAAACAGTAAAGTGTCTCGCGGTAAAAAGGAGTAATACATTCATATGCTATAATTTTAGGCCAACTAACCACGGCTTACCTATCTTAAACTACACAGATGAAAAATTCCAATCTCTATAATTTTAACGTTTTTGAATTTACAGCATTAGACTATTATTGTAATTCTCTGTAAATGTCCAGTAAATCACAGAATATTTCAAAACTCGTCAACAATGTTTTAAATTGCTTGATTCTCTCCATGTGTCCCACCATATATGAATTGTTTGGTATCTCATCCAATTCTGACCCTTCCTCCATTTTTATAATTTTTCTTAAATGTCTCTCGAAGTTTTTTCAAATAAAATAGTAATTAGAAAATGGTAACTCCCATACTTAAAATTTTTGCAAACTCTTATCGCAAAAGTTTTCTAGATAATTCTCTTTCAATTTAAATATTATGATTTTTAGATTTTTTTTAAATATTCAACTGATGCAAAACTATTTAGTTGTAAGTCGATACATTATTATAATTCGTCTTTCCAATATTTTTTTCCCAAAACTTTAAAGGTGCAATTTAAGAAATATTTTGATGTTCAATATACCCGGCATCCAAACTAAAAGGTTGTTAGCAGCATAATCTGAAGCTTAACTTTTGAAATCGTAAATAATTGGTTGGCAGCAAATGCTCACATATATATTACAATTTTAGTATATATACTGAGATGAGAATTACACGTAATATTCCTACACATATTTGAACATGCACAAAGGTAACAGTTAATAACCAAACACGGACCTATAATATATGACACCATCATTATTTTAGTATCCATGCTACACAATTCTATTTTTATGTACTGCAGCATCTCATAATAATCTCCTCGTTGTATAAATTGTTTTTCTTACAATTATCTCATTTTTAACATATAGAGTACATGTATGAAATGTTTTTCATTTGTTATCTAGCTTTGTACTAATGAGCAAAATATTTTTGACAATGTACATTTTAATGATACATATTTGGTCAAATCTTTTTACTATCTCAATTCTCAATGTCATGAAATAATATTGTTTGCGGTTAGTCCGAACAGTTCAAACATAATTTGTCTGAAAGCTGATTTTATTTATCTACTGTTGGAATACAGAACCACTAAAAGCTTTGCTTTAATTTGCATGGACATCAAAGAATTTTACTTTTGTATTTTATAATATATTATTATCATGATATTGTATCTGTTGCGTTCAATGTACAAGTTCAATCCGGCATGGAAAATTACAAGTATGATAATGCTACCTCAATTTTTTCAAAGCTAATACGCTATTATAAGCTGTATGGCCATAACAATTGAAAAATGAGGTAATAATTTGTTAGTGCAGTTCAAATCGGTTTTCCTTTTATCGAAACCAAGTTTTGTAGCAAACAATTTAAACATCGCTAATAATTACAAATGCACAAATGAGGTATTGTACATTACATGCCATAGTTACATAGGTACGTACCTATCAATAATTTAATACTACATGCCTAGCAAACATTAAAAAATTAGGTATACCTACATATGCATGTACTAGTAATGTTATGGTTAGAGTAACACTACTTGCTAAAAATTCTGCAATTTATATGCAATAATTTGTGAACTCTATTTAGAGATAGTTCTACTGCGTAGGTATAACAAAGTCACACACTTTACAAACTGTTAACGATAGGTACACCATTTGAGATTGCGTGCTAATTGCTTTGTCGTAGCGTGATTGTAGAGTGCTAATAAGAGAGTATGCATTAAATGTAATGTGAATTCTATACTCAAAAGTGGGATGTTTAATTTAATGGACTATCTGATTGGACAAGAAAACCACACCACAAAATTGTACTTCTTACTTTCGATGACCTTTATTTAATTTATTCATTATTCCTACCAAACAGAAAAAATCGTCAATAGTATTATTATTTGTAAAACCACTAAGTTATGATACTCTGCAATCTACGATGTTATACAATACGACGCATGTTTTTTGTGAAGAGTTGGAAATACAAGTTATTATCAATTTAAACTTAATTATTTCAGTTTTGTAATATTTTATGATATTGTAATTCTCCAGCAAAAGTGCAGAAGGCTACATAATCTGTCCAGTTGTCAATGTCACATACAACATTTAGGGTAGACTATATAGTCGATTAGTCAGCCTTATTGCTTCAAGCTAGATAAAGGACATTCTGCAATAAACCACTCTACACATCTTTGTTGAGCATCTTTTGGCGCATTTATTGATTGTGATTGTGACACAATGTGATTACAAAATGTTACTTGTGCTCAATGCCTGCCGACAAAGATCGAAAATCTAGCACTCTTAAGGAATGTCAATGTCTTGTGTAGCTTCAAGGGTTCGAAGGCATTCTTTATGGTTAAAGCTTCTATCGGAATAAAAAATGATTTTTCACAGCTTTGCCAGAGCGCTTTGAGCCCACATAATCCTGCAAGATATTCTACAAATGTATAGTGGTTTATTGTAGAATATACTGTCATTTTCCTTAAAAAGTACTAAGGGACTAGTCTACCCCATGTAAATGCCCTATGAATGGGACATTGACAACTGGACACGCGCTATATTAATTGACATGCTTGCATATAAAACCTTGCTAAAAATTGTACTATGATATTTATATAGCTACATATAATTATTATCGCCAAAATTCTAGATTTTATGAAAGTGTATTCTGAAGATAAGTTTCACTAAATAATTTAATTACATTAATGGCTTAAAGGAATCAAATTAAGCTGGTAATAATGACAGATGAATTGTAGACAATACACAACTAATAATTTTTTATTCTCAAGAAACATTATTGTGTATTTTAATCCTATGTTAAGTTTCTTTTTTCATTTGAGTTGTTAATCCCCACATTTGGAAATTGAAGTAAGACAATTAGATAAGTGAGAATAATGGAACTCATCTAAATACAAATATAGAAAAAAGAAAGCATAAACAAATATTTTTTCACGTCAAATATTAATTTCGTAGAAAGCTGATAATTGAAATGTAGAAATGAGAATTTATTTAATGCTGCGTACATAAAAACATGTTTATCATCTTTTCATCTTATTAAGTGCTGAAAAATGCAATAAAGACTTACTGAAATAATGAGCTTTCGATTTATTGAAAAGAAACCCGCAGCCGACAGTGTTGGAGGATTATTTTCTAGAGATGAGACAATTGTTTGAACCTTTATAAATATTTCAAAAATTGTATATTAGTAAAAAAAAAATCTAACAGTATTAGAAATAGTGTTTTTATGTACCCGTAAATGAGATTCCACGCTTAAATTCCAGAGAGAAAGTTTCCTTAATTGTGTTACGAACATTTTCACAGAGTGTAACATTTCTGAGCCTGTAAATGCGAGCACTAAAAGTTCTACGACAAAAGTTGTCACCCAAACGCATGCGCACAAAGATATGTTAATTGGGTTAGTTGGATCTGCAATGAAGGGCTTGTCAGCATCAATTAAAACAACAAACAACTGAAACATCATACCTAGAACCGCTGTGAAACAACACCCTGTCTCTACGAGCAGCTGTTTTCCATAAAATTGATTAAAACTTTCAAATGCGTTTTCCAATATGCTCTCCAAAATCAATATTTCTTCTAAACGTTTCTCCGTCAAATTAATTAGAAAAGGTTTGACTGAATTTTTGAATTGGTCTTCCACCTTTATGAAAAACGACTCTGGCTTTCCATTACCTTTAATAACCCTAGACAAAATTAATTTCTCTGGAATTGTGTTAGCAATTTCGTGTGCAAGCATTTGAAATGCCGCGCTGTATAATCGGACCAAAAACATGAGCCAAATGCAATTTCCAGTGTGACAAGACATTCTAAACCCCAAATAAAGGATTGAACTCGAAAGAATTATTATATTGTATCCTTCTCTGTCAGCTATTTCCACCAATGGGGGGAAATTTGTAAAAAAGGAACCCCCTAAACTAAGAAAAGACCAGCTCACGCAGAAGACTGTCAATTTTCTGAAATCAAATTGTATTTTCCTAAATATTTCCTTTGCTTCCTCACTCTGGAAGTTAACACTATTAGAATGGAAGGTTTGAAACAAAAACACAGTGTCTTTCCAGATTTTTAAGTAAGAATTGGCAAATTTTAATCCGCAAAACCTGTACAAGTAAGAAACGAAAAATAACACTAAGCACACTGCTATGCTTACTAATGTTTCGCCATTACTAAACTTAATTGCCTTAAAAATAATTAAGGTGGTCCATGACCAATTCCAACTGCTAAAAATGTCCCAGAATGTTGACACAACTACATAAAAAACTGACCAACTAATAATTTTGAAGTCAAGCGCTTGTTCTGAAAAACTTAAAGGGTAATAGCCCAAATATCGCACTAAATGAAATGGCCATTTACCCATAAGGAAAAGATTCGATTCGATTGTATTTAAAGTCCATGGCTTAAACATTTTGTTAGAGCTGTATACTCGATTATTGTAGTCACCCATCTAACACCAAGTCTTTAGAAAATACTAATTTTCCCATTAACTAATTTAATCGTGTACAATATTAAATTATATTATACCTTATTAATTTAACAAGTTGGTCAACTTAGAAAAATAATTAATTACATTTATTTATAAATTAAATTGCTAAAAGGTACACAAGGGCGTATCAACTTGTACTGGGAGGACAGAATAGGCCTCCATGATTTTCGGAAAGTAGTGCTCATTTGAAAAAAATCGCTACCTTCTCCTGAAAATGTTATTTATATTTATATATGCTACTAAAAACTTCTTGTACTCCTGTTTAGAAATCCTAGATACGCCTTTGCATGTACCATTCAATTCGTTGTACAAATATCATCATTGAATTTAGCAAAAATAATCCAAACACTTCAATTAGTGGAAATAATTCATACTCTTCATCCTTTTGCTAGAATTGAAATGGATGTGAATGTGTGTATAAATGTCAAAAGAACATCTAAAAATGATAAATAAATGATTATTTGTGGTCTAGGTCTATGTATGCACTTTTAACACATTGCACTCCATGCTACCCTGTCTTTACCGAAAAAAATTGTCTTAATCGTGGTACACACATTGGTTTTGATCAGAACTACTTCCTAGTATATTGCATTAATAGTTGCAATAATTGGTAAATTACTAATTACGCCTTTATTTATTCAAATTGAAGTTTAGATTTTAATCATCAACTTCACTTACACATTTAATAAATGACTGTAAATGTCAGAAATTTTTAATAATTGTAAAAAACCTACCAATATTATATCCTTTCATTTAAATTGTTTTCTGAATGGTGGTTGTTGTAGCATTAAACAATTACCATACAGAGGTAATGTTTACTGCACTCTATTATTGAAATTGATGACAAAATCAGTGGCGTATCCACTAAGGGTCCTAAGGGTGCCTATATAACCATCCCCCAGATTATTCCTGCTCAGACTAGATATTTTTTATTAAATTGAGATTATTTCATGATAAAATTGGAGTTTTTGAGATTGAAGTTTTTCGCGGTACGTGCGAATTTGTGTATTTCAAGGTTATGTTTTGCCAAATTGGCTCTATTTCCTGCGATGACAATCAAAATTATACCTCATATTTTCTGATATTTTTTCAGCAAAAATGTTCATGTAAATTTCGTATAATAGTTATTTATCATTTACATGTACCACATTATATCAAGCATCCCATCCTTCATTATGAAACACAAAATAACATTCAACATTGTACAAATTAACGTTATTTTGCAATATCTGTTACGCCATTTTTTCTATAACGAATGTAAACATTTAAGCAAAAATTTATTAATTATCTTTCAATACGAAATATCTCATAATAATATTATAATTTTTTGGCAAGAGTCGCAACCAATTTCATGATATTATTACATAATTACATGATGGTAAAAACCAACCACATTTTTAAGAATGCAATCAGTATATGGCGAATGGAGAACCACTATTTAAAGAACTAATGGTAACAATAATGCATTCTATAACATTTTCGTACAAACTGTACGAAAATTGTAATGTAAATTGTAATTTGTAATTTGAGACAACAATTTACAAATGTAATTGAATATCAATTGTAATTTGACGGTTCCAATGTAATTTGTAGTGTAATTTGTAATAATTAGAGTATCAAGTAATTACCCGCAACCCTGGTATGTAATTATATACTCTATATGATTTACAATGTAGCACAAATAGCAGCTAGGGTTTAAATATTATGAATCAATAACACGTGGAAGGTTAGAGCAAGGACAGTTTGAAGACCTGAAAATATTTATAAATATGTATATCACTACTAGTGGCATGGAACGGAAAATTTACCTGCATATCATTTAATAGCACAAACAACAAAACTCACTACCTACAAATTATAGGAATAAATGATGCAGTTTTTGTTGTGTTTAAAAACCTACAACTTACAGATATGGTATAGGGTTTTTAATTAGCCTTGTAATCTATGTCATACAAAAGTCAATGGTTTTAGTAGGAACATTTGTCAATTTACAAATGCGAACTGCTCTAAAGTAAATACCTATATGTAAGCATTCAATTTTTCATGCTTGTGAAACAAAGAACTGTACGAAAGTCAAAATATATATTATTGGGCGACAAAGAGGCGATATTTCAAAATACAATAATTTTAGGTTAACCAATGTTTGGTTGTATTGTATTTTTGACATTTCAATATTCATGTTGATATATTAAAATTTAAAAATGTAATTTTATAAAAAATCGCTGTAAAATCAAAACACAGAATGAATAATCAGGCGCGTAGCTAGGGGGCATATAATACATAGAATATCAAAAAAATAGATAATTTTTCCTTAATAAGTTAAAAACTTGAGAAATTTGTTTATACATTTTAAGTTCGTTTATACCTAAAGGAGTTTGTTTTCAATACGCTAATTATGGATTCATATTCGAGTTTCGCCCTCCAAGAAAAAATAAATTTTTTTAAGCAACCCTGCTGTGCACCACGCCCCCAACTTATACTCCTGGCCATATAATCAAACATTTGTCAACATATGTGGGCCCGTATACAATATCTATAAGTAAAAATGAAAACAAGCTACATGCTCATGCCAATAATTATTAAAAATAGTAATATTAAAATAAAGTTTTAAAAATTTAGCAATAAAACAGCTAAAATAATTGAGATTGATATGCACCATTAACCACGACAATTAATTTGAAACTATTTTTTGAGGTCGTATCCTTCGTAAGAGCCACCACTATAAAATTGGAATTTCCTTCGAATAAAACTATTTGATACACAGCTAAAAATTAGTCGCAACCGGACCATTGCTTAATTAATAGGTAATCAAATTAGTAGCTGTGTCGATTTTATTAGGGTCGACCTTCCTGACTGCATGATATGATAAGGCAAGGCAGTGTGTAGTAACTGCAGTACTAAATGCATACCTTGTTGCAATGCCTCCTATACAATAATTTAATTTAGAAAAGCTAAAACCTTGAATTTTTTTATTCTATGCTCTAGCCTAAAGCATGGGTAATTACTAGAATTCAGATTGATTTGGTAACACAACATGTAATTTCATTGTATACTATTCGTGTAATCAGGCATTGAAGACGAAAGTGGAATTTCTCAACTATTCTTCTTTGGCAGATATAAGAACACCCACCGTCTTAATTTGAAATGTCAGTATAGCCCTCGCAATCCAGAGTTCAATCATTTCCCGTTTACATTAAAAAAAATTCACAATCTAATGGCGCGAGAATTGTTTTTAAAAATGTTAATCAAATTTAATCTAAATTTATCGATTGAGAATCTCTTAAGAAAGTGTACACCAAATAAATTTCTAAAATTGAAATGCTTTCTTCTTTCCAACTGTTTGGGTTGAAAGCAATTATTGTCTGGTGTAATTTTATCGGTGCGTCTCCTTATTCTTGGAACTATTTAAATGGTAGCAGTATTATTATTTCAACATCGAGATATGCCAAATTGAAATGGTTCTCATTCCTTGCAAGTCTGCTGCTTTATGCTCTGTATCTGGCAATACGAGCTATTATCGAAAAAAAGTTGAATCATAATCTAGGATTTACCGTGTGTACACTATACTTCGTAGCATGCTCATTTGGACTCACTCTGACATATATCAGCGTAGCCAAAACACAAACTTTTGTATTGACATTAAATTACGCAATCTATCGCATTCAAAACATACAAGGTTTAAACCCTCACAAAAAAATTAATTTGTTGATTGATTAGTATTGACATAATAATAACTAAAATTAACTTACTTTTTTCAGCAACGTTATGGAAGACAAAAAAAGACGCATTTGGGTTGGTGGAGGTTGTAATTTGCTTTTTACTTGTAATAGCTATTTTAACGCCAAATTCGGTTTTAGTTGTGTACCTAATGAAGCCGGAAAGGCCATTATGGCCTGTAAAAATTCTTGGTCTATCTTCACAACCCGAAAAGCTGGTTTATTTAATCTTTGGAATAATCCTGATGAGAACAATGTACTGTCTCATGGCCCATCTCTGCATGCTTTTAATGATCGTGTTTGTGCTCTACATAAATGCGGCCGAACTAATGCGAGAAATGCGGTAAATTCAAATTTTCCCAAAATTAGATATAAAAGGTGGGGGCGCAGTCAAAATTTTGTAATACTTCGTTGGATTTGGCTGAAACTTATTGTAAACAAAATTTAAGCTTGACATGCTGATCAAGTTTGAGTAGGGAATTAGAAAAGGTAACTTTGCCGTTCGACTTCTCGCAGTCATTGAAGTTAACATAACAATGGTGATGTGTAGCGTGATAATGGTTGAAATTTCCCCCCGCCACCAAGCTCGATATGCTGATGTACTTTGGATATAAAGGGATTAAAAAATAGATCATCGCGGTTTTAACCCCAGAAATAACATAACGAAACAAAGTCGTGATAAAATATTTCAGATAAACCGAACAGAAAGTACACATCACCACTATTATACATTGTGTTACCGATGGAGGTTAAACGGCCCGGTTACTTTTTTTGATTTCCTACTCAAACTTGATTAGCATGTCAAGCTTCAACAGAAATCAAACAGAAAGCACTGGCGCCAAATTGTGCGTGTCCCCACCTTTCACTACTCCTTCAACAAGATGCATAATTGCTATACGATAATAATTCATGACACGAAGTAATTGCAAAAACAGTATAATTTATAAGTCCGTGAATTATTAGACAACCCCTATTGCTATAGATAGTTTGTGGAAAAAACGGTGAATGGATTTATAAGAAAACGTTATGTATTTTATTATTATATTTAGTATTATTAGTATATTATTTAGTACTTTTTGTTCATATACTTTCCCATTTTCAATTTTATTACAATTTAAATAATTTTTGGGCAGTTAGAAAAGCATTTCTTTAATATGGTTTATTAATATATTATTGTCAATGAGTTACAGCTCGAGGAACATTACATACATTATGAATTGTCTTTTCTTAGTTGTGACAGGATGGAGTACAAATCTGAAGATGCTCTACGTCATCCTTCCAGTCTCCGATTATTATACATAGAGTTTCATATCATAGAGAAACTTTTCAATGAAACTGTTTTGCTAATGTTCATTGTACTGCAGTTCGCTGTGAAAAGGATTATTTACTTTACCAACTTCGTGTGGATACCTCAGTCCTCTGGATTTGAATCATACATTCGTTTTCTAGCTTTCTTAATGTCTATATTGATTTTCGTTTTATGGTGTTTGTTTTTATATTGCTTGTCAAGTTTCTATCATTTACAGTTGGATATGATCACATCGTGGAAATACTGCAAAACTGAAAACCTAATGGAAAAAAAGGCTATGAGAAAGTATTTAGTCTCGTGTAAGCCCGCCTGTTTGTGCGATACACAAAGAAAAAAAGTTTTACAATTCCTCCATTCTACGAGCAGAGGAACGATGGCAATGCTTATAGCGCTAGAGGAGGTGTATAAAAAGCGATTATTGAATTAACACTAAAAATGTTTAAATATTGCCATCACTTGCAATTTATTGCATACAACCAATTTTTCATTGCCTTACATAATTAACTTTCTCTATACGGTATTGTATGTATTACTATATACTAGAAACGTAAATATAATCTTACAATTAATTTGAAATTATTTTTTGAGGTTGTATCGTACCTATGAGACAGGACTATAAAATGGCTCATCCCCGCCGCCCGACGTCGGGAGACAAGAGCACAAAAAGCGAAGCCCCGCTACCCGACACCCGAAGCCCCTGCACCCGACTTCCGAAGCCCCTTCACCCGAACACGA
>JAQFYB010007736.1:0-10490 GCA_034694085.1 Pogonognathellus longicornis
ATTGTTGCCAAGTGTTGTCAATTGTTGCCAAGTGTTGTCAATTGTTGCCAAGTGTTGCCAATTGTTGCCAAGTGTTGCCAATTGTTGCCAAGTGTTGTCAATTGTTGCCAAGTGTTGCCAATTGTTGCCAATTGTTGTCAATTGTTGCCAAGTGTTGTCAATTGTTGCCAAGTGTTGTCAATTGTTGCCAATTGTTGCCAAGTGTTGCCAATTGTTGCCAAGTGTTGCCAAGTGTTGTCAATTGTTGCCAAGTGTTGTCAATTGTTGCCAAGTGTTGCCAATTGTTGCCAATTGTTGTCTCTAATCGTTAACTATTGTCAAGCAGTTTTGTAATAGTAGCATTTTACATTTTAACACAGTTTAGATAAATGCAAAACTTAATGCAACGCGTTTGGCTCCAAATGAATATTGGTTATTGAATTTCTTTTACTTGAGTCTATAAATAAGCATACCTTTTTTTAGGACAAAGGGTTTTCGATATGATACATCGCATTGCTTTTTGATGCAAGTTTTTTCCCAAGGTCAAGAGGTTAATTTGACAATTAAAGTTAGGTTTTTTGTAAAATTTTATTTTTTCAGCTGTAACTCGGGAATACTAGCTTTAATTTCATATATTGCACACATTCATGGATGCACTAGCTTAGGAGATTGACAATTTATAACACGGCAGAAATGTAGACCGGGGAACGTTTTTTGTAATAGATGTGAAGTTGTACAAGTTAGAAAATTACATTAATATCAGATTAAAATAGAAAGACGGAAGACAAGCAAGGACAGACGGCACTAAGCAAAACGGAATATAACAAAGTCGACATCGAAATAGCATTGAAAGCGACAAAGTAGACATTGCACTCTGAGGGTCACCAGTGAGATACTGATTGACTTGGATTGATTTCAATCGTTCTTATATACCAATCAAGAACAAAGAAGAATTAATATTTGTAACCACTAATTACCAATGTTGGATTTCTCACATTCCAGGAACATTAACATTTTTTGGGGAACAATGTTGTAATGTTTATGTGTTTGAGATTAGGGTGTAGATTAGGTTTCAGTTTTATGATTGGATGAATAAAAACATGACTCAATTTACAGGTTAGGGGTTTTGACATTGCTGCTTAAATGAATTTCAATGGTATGATTACATACAACTGTATTTGGTAAACAGATCTACTTTTCTATTTTTAAGTCATTTACATACATTAATTTAAAATTAACGTTGATATTGAGTTCCGCGGTAACTGTTATTGGCTTGAACCTTACTTGCTACATATATGAAATTTTGTATTCTAAATATTTAGAATATGCTTTAATGAGTTTGACCAGCTCAATGGTGACAAAACAAATAATTGTATTTTTCCTATTCTAGGTTTCTCTAAATTGTCTATTCCAAACCGTTACATTCAGAAAAACATTATGAAAATGATTATTGTAAAATAGGCTCTTATAATTTTTAGCACCTACACAATATTTGAGCAAACTGGGAACCTCGTAGACCAAAAATATTACTTTGAATAACCAATTGAATATTTTGAGCTTTTGTAAAAATTAATGAGTTCGAATTGTAATCTAAAACAAAAACACTTAATTCATTATTAATAATTTTGGAGCCCATGAAACTGCGAACACCTATTGTGGAATTAAATGCTAACCGAACCCATTCGATGAAAAATCGGGTGGTAAAATTTTACAATCAAGGCATCCTAATCATGGAATAATTTCACAATCTTAATCTGTGAAACACTGACTTCAAGAAACCAAGTTGTATACTGAAGTACCAATATTTTGATCTCAGGTAGAGTTCTCACACCATATTTGTGATCCCAGGGTTTCGAAATCATAAGGGTTTATTTTTCAATCACCAAAAGAAAAAAATGCAAAATTATGGTTTATTAGGCCGCGAGGGTTTAGCTCCTTCTACCCTCTTTGCTGATGCTCCTGTAAATCAGTAAGAGAAAAAAGTGGAAGTTTACCGACAGTAAACCTCCACTTTCTTCTCTTTCCTTACTTAATAATATAAACACACTACTGCTATTTATTGTACACTCTTCGCCCGTTAAATATATATGAATCTATATTGATTAAATCGTTGTAAAATCAATGTTGAATCCGCAGCCCATGAGTATATAAATTACTCAATATAAGACCTTTTGAAATGTTAATTTATTTCATTTTAAGCTTGCTATTTACAATGGCTTAGGTGAATTCATTAAAATTAATAAATTTGTTTTAACACCTCTAAACATCTGCTAAGCATTTTTGTAGATATTACCTTGCAAAGTAAAAAATGGCTACTATTAGGTTGGTGTGGCAATATATAACGAAAATCACTTATTTTAGTAATCCCAATCATTAAAAATACTAATTCTTTATGCCAACAAAGTACAGGTGTTTTTTACTTGCAAATACATGTAATCTTATAGAAAATGGTTACACCATTACTTTAGACCAGGCTTTACGGTTGCTGAGGTAAGGGAACCTATTAAGACATATTATTATATATCATTTTAAAAATTTGAATTGTAAAATTAGAAATCTTCAACTTGTGTACTTGGGCTTGTCAACGGACATGTGCAAGATATTTTCAAAATAAAACGTTTTCCCCAACATATACAAAACTCTAATACAAACATGCACCAACAAGTGCATAGTAACACAGCATGAATACAAAATATTGTGTAAATTCTAACAAAAAGTGTCATTACTTTCGGCGTAATATTAAAGAATTCTACACGATCCGATTCCTCATGAAAATGAAGTCTCCATAAATAGCCATCTATATTCTCGGAAAAATCAATTATACCTGATGATTGAAGAGATTCTGTGGTTCTTTTCAATGAATTCTGATAGCGGTTTTTGAAAGTCCATAGTGTTCTGCCGGAGTAAAATGCTTCAGGCAGAATATAACATTGGAAATTTTTATATGGAAGTGTAGCAAAATAACTGGCACTAACAAAAGAGAATAATTTGTGTGCATGATAATAATTTAGCTGAGCGGAAATTGGATATCTGTAAATATATGGAAGAGGGTGAAAGAAATCTTTTGATCCGGACACATTATATTTGTTAACAAAATCCTTCAAATCATAGTCCCAAAATTTTGAAGGGTCAAAATCAAATGAATATCCTTGTTTCAGCAATTGTGAAACGTTTTGTATGGGGTTATCTTCAAACCCTGCAAAGTATTCAGCTTTCACAAAACACTCATAGCACACTGAAAGAAACCAACCGTAAAAAGCTAGCAGCAAAAGAAGATTTTTTGTAATTGGAGTGTGGTCCTGCTGAAACAACAGTGCAATTCCGGTCAGCCAAGAATATGCATGCGTCGATTTTTTAACCCTATTTGCACTGAAAATGTACAAATACGAATAAATAGTAATTGCAATATAGGAAGTGCTGATTAAAATCCACGATATTTCGTCATGACCAATATAGATGCAACTGAGAAAATTTGATTCGATGATTTGTTTCCTTTTGCAGTACATCACATGACTGGAGTAATAATTAATGTAAACAGACTTCATATTGAATTGATAATCTTTCGCATAACATCTTGGGGCCATTGAGGTATACCTAGATTCGACGTTTTGATGCTTGTATTGCAAGTTTAAATTATAATGTCCTTGTAGTATTTTCAGCTGGATGTGTACAGAACTGCAGTCGCCACTTTTAATAAATTTACGTTTGATATTTTCGTAAACAGAACTCGGACATCCTCTGTTTCCCTTAACATTATAAGTTTGATGAAAAGTTACATACATTGTTAGCATCTCGTCATAATACATTTTAACTTTCCATACCAAGTCCCATCGAGACGGGTTAAAATCATCTTGTGCTAATATTAAATCCCAAGTGCCAGTTGACGGTCGTATGTGGATGCTAAGATTGTAGTCATTGTTTGTATACAGAAATGCCATCACAATTTTTGCATCGAATATACTTATCACGCTTCTACTATTTTCTACAATGTTGTGTCGGAGAGACAAATTTTTCAGAGAATAAATAATAAGGAAATAACTTTCTTCCCTTGCACCACGGAAAGTGTTCATTATGCCATGGATTTCCTTAGTTGTGGGAGAAATTAGAACATTGACGTCACAAACTTCCTTACTTATAAATGTTGGATTCTTATTTTGAATTTCGAATATTTTTATGGAATTTGTATAATTATAAATTGTCCAGGGTTGCCCATGTTGATTTGTAAATAAGAAACGTTCAACCAAACCTGAATATATGGTTCTAGTTTGAAAATGGAAATCACAGTTTTTGAAATCTTTCAGATCAAGTGGAAATGGTCGTTCAGTGTTAGCCTAACATGTATTCTCATGGACCACAATAGAAAATAATATTATAACTTAATACAAGACAAGTAGGTAACTAAGTTGTCGATTTATTGATTCAAATTGATTTAGGACTAGGGAAGTATTTAATATGTATGTGGACCATTGAAGTTTATAACGTTATCGAGTTATAATATAGTTTATTGTAAAATCGTCGCTATTTTGCTAGCAATGATTCTAAGGTCTTGGTTTAAATAATCAATAAATTATGTTGAATGTCAAAATTAGCTCTATAATAACTTCTAAAACAAAATAACATAATAATATGCTTTTATTATTTGTAACAATCTAACAAGCCCATTAAAATAGCAATATATGACAATAATCCAAATACACGTACATTAATTACATACTGAAAAACTATGTTTATACTAGAAAACTATATGACTATAGATCGGATATTTATTTACTATTTGGCTCATTCAATTTGCATTCAGCTCATGCAATATTATTGGGAAAGTCTCCTGGAATTTGCCTTAAAATTATGAAATGATATTTATTAAAGCCAAGTGGAGTTGTACAAGTTAGCAAATTACATTAATAACAGATTAACATGGAAAGACTGAAGACAAGCAAGGACAGACGGCACTAACTAAAACAGATATTTTTGAATATCACCAAATCGGAGTTAGCATACAAAGCGACAAAGTAGACATTGCACTCTGAGGGTCACCAGTGAGATACTGATTGCTTGGATTGATTTCAATCGTTCTTATATACCAGTCTAAAACAAAGACGAATTAATATTTGCAACCACTAATTACCAATGTTGTATTTCTCACATTCCAGGAACCTGAATATTGTTTCGGGAAAAATGTTGCAATGTTTATGTATTTGAGAATAGGGTGTAGATTAAGTTTCAGTTTTATAATTATGGGTGAAGAAAAACATAACTCAATTTACAGATTAGGGGCCGTGACATTACTGACATTGGTGGTTCAATGAACTTCAATGCTATGATTACATACAACGGTATTTGGTAAGCAGGTCAACTTTTCTATTTTTAAAGTCATTTACATAATTTAAGTTAAAATTAACGTTGATATTGTGTACCGCGGTAACTGCTATTAGCTTGGACTTTGCATGCTTGATATATGAAACTTTGTATTTTAAATATTTAGAATAATAATATGCTTTAATGAGTTTGATCAGCTCAATGGTGACAAAACAAATAATTGTATTTTTCCTATTCTAGGTTTCTATAAATTATCTATTCCAAATAGTTACATTCAGAAAAACATTGAATTATGAAAATGATTATTGTAAAATAGACTTTTATAATTTTTAGCACATACACAATAATTGAGCAAACTGGGAAACTCTTAGAACAAGAATATTACCTTGAATAAGCAATTAAAGATTTTGAGCTTTTGTAAAAATTATTGAATTCGAATTGTAATCTAAAACGAAAACACTTAATTCATTATTAATAATTTGGCAGCCCATGAAAATGCGAACGCCTAATGTGGAATTAATTGCTACCCGAATCCATTCGATGGAAAGTCGGGTTGTAAAATTGTAGAATCAAGGCTTCCGAATCATGGAATAATTTCACAATTCTTAATCTGTGAAACACTGACTTCAAGAAACCAAGTTGTATACTGAAGTACCTTTATTATTTTGATCTCAGGTAGAGTTCTCACACCATATTTGTGATCCCAGGGTTTTTAAATGAGAAGAGTTTATTTTACAATGACCAAAACAAAAAAAATGCAAAATTCTGTTTAGGCCGCGAGGACTTAGCTCCTACCAACCCCTATGTTGATGCTCCTGCAAATCAGGAAACCTCCACTTCCCTCTCTTTTCTTACTTAATAAACTAATACAAATAGATGTAATAAAGTAGTGTCAAGACATCATAGGTACCGGGTGTTCATAATGAAACACTACCAAGGAACAAAACCTCCGCGGTTAAATCGTATGTATTCCTAAGAAAACGGAAGGAGCTGGGAGTACTTAACATTTTGAATGAATTGTTTTGTTCCTTGAACACCACGTGCATTAGCCCTACTCAAACTCCCACACTCGCCTATGCATTAAATCGACACGCTGCTAGTATTTGTCCTACTCATTCTGCGTTCATAAAATTCATCAGAGGTTTTTACCTTATAATTGTTCGATGTGACGCCCACCTTCTTCAATACACAAATTCAATCGACGGATCCATTCGACTTTGACATTTTGAAGCATTTCTGGGCCCTATCTCATAAAACGACCATGATTGTTTGACATCGACAATTGCCGTGACAATGAACACTCCAATCAAACAGCGTTTCATAAAAATATCACAACTTGTAATGACAATTTGACAATTGTCAAAGTGATATGTCATACGAATTTGGGGCATATTTAAAATTCTATTGTAATCTATTACTATTTATTTAATTTTGTACAGACTAATACAGATAGCTATAGGTATATACCAAGGTGCATAAAAGGTTATGGTATTCTTGTACACACCTTGCTATATACTTTCTTCCTTTTTTACACTAAATATTTAAATTCACTGAATAAATCACTATGCACATCTTGTAGAGCATCTTTTTGCGCATTTAATGAGCAACGATTCAATGTGATTAGAATAAGCAACATTACGTGTGCTAAAAGCGCGTTGATAAAGATCTGATTTCCACTTTATATATGTTCTTACTTTTTACCATTTCGTTAAACCCACAACTGCGTAAGGATATAACTGGTAAGCATTATGGAATAGTTTTTTTTCATCCCCAATCATTCATTTCATTTCGATTTCCATACGTTAAATGGAAATCGAAAAATAATTTTTACTAATGCGTTATTTTTATGTACAGATCAACCCGTGGACCAGATTTTTAAACAATATGCAAACATTTATTTTGTATTTCTAAAATATTTGTTAAAACTTGTCCTCCTTGAATTTGTTTTTACTTTTGTAATTTGGCAAACGTTTTGTGTAATGTCAGTTAATCATAATAAAATGAATTTCCCCTCTTGGTTAAAACTTCTACTGGAATAAAAAATGATTATTCACAGACAGTCAATTTGCCAGTGCGCTTTGAGCGCACATAATGTTGCGTAAACACATTGTGTCATTCTTTCCTCGTTAAATGCGCAAAAAGATGCTCTACGTCTACAAGATGTGTCTAATGGTTTATTGTAGAATACTCTGTAACTTTCCTTAAAAAGGACTAAGGGACTAGGCTACCCATGTAAATGCCCTATGAGAAATTCTCGACTGGACACGATATATTATACAATGAAGCTCAAAAATTAACTAAAATGACTTTTGCAATGCTCCTAATCCCCAAATGGGGAAGGGGTATATATGGGGGTATATAAGATATGTATATGAAATGATGCTCCAACCGATTCTCTATCAGAAAAAATTAAATTAATGTTGTAGCTTTGATGGTTGTTGAGATATTGCTGTTTAAAAAATGCAGGTGTAACTCAAAAGTTGTATCGGTTTTGGCTTGCGTCTCATCTATCCAAAAGTTGAGGCTATTTTTCTCGAGTAACGTTACATGGACATCCTACTGAAAATTTTGAAGGAAGAAATATGACCTGTAAATCAAAATAGTGACCTCCAACTCATGAAGGACAATGTGCCTGCTATCGGGTAAATGTAAGAGCTTGGTTAAACGAAAACTTTTTTACTACCCTAATTTTTAATAGGAAGCTTTGTAGGCAAACGTGTTCAGCCGCAAACCGAACGCCTCATAAAACTGAAAAGAGTCATTACGGAAGTTATTTATTGCTATGCCGCTCACGCATTATAAGAAGGCATGCAGGTCAATAATTAGGTCAAGGCGTCAGGCTGCAAACTTTGGATGGAGAAAATAATGGTTTCAAATATGATGTCCCTGTAATGTAACGTAGTGCCTACTTTTGGATAGATGAGACGCAAGCCAAAACCGATACAACTTTTGAGTTACACCTGCACTTTTTATACAGCAATATTCTCAACATAACAAACATCACAGCTACAACATTTTTTCTGATAGAGAATCGGTTGGAGCATCATTTCATATACATATCTTATACAATAAGGTGCTGATTGAACATATTTATTTTAATTAATCCCATTGCTATCCAAGAATTAAGAAAATTAAACTAAAACTTTAAAGGAATATTTTAGACATTTTAGAGTGCGTGAAGTCAGTGAAGTGAAAACTCATAAAACCAATTTTGAATAAAAAACTAAGTGAAAACATTTTATTGTCAAATCTTGATGGAGGTGGTATTTACCTCCGTCATTATTTTCATGACATTTTGACAATTATGTCAAATGCCATGTCATGCTGCGCAAAAAATTGTCATACCGACGAAATGTCGTTGTCATTGAGGCAAAATGTCGATGTCGTTGTACTATTTAGTTTTATGAAACAGCGATTTGTCAATATGTCACGTTATTATGACAACAATCAAACAATCATTGTCGTTGTCGTTTTATGGGATAAGGCCCTGGGGTCACTTTTAAGAACAAATCGATGATCCGATCGTCACACTATACACTGAACGTCCGCCACACATGATCACCAACTGAACTTTTTCCTCTCGTGTCAACCTCATTTTTATGCATAAATAATAAACTACGGACTATGTAATTCTTGTAGCTTAAATACTTATGGTATTTAGTGAATAAATTAACCACTGTTTTACACCTGCAGTTACACATTTTTGATATTTCTTTTGAGAACGCAAAATGAGTAGGACAAATACTAGCAGCGTGTCGATTTAATGCATAGGCGAATGTGGGAGTTTGAGTAGGGCTAATGCACGTAGCGTTTCATTATGAACACCCGGTACCATACTACTAGTTTTATTGATAAATTTGAAAAAACCGCGAATTGAAAATTTTGAAATTTTTTCACTATTTTTTTAGAATTCAGCACACAAAACTAACAAGGGACACTACAAACATGTGTACCTCCGATTTTCATGAAAATTGGTACAGACGATGCTTAGGGCATGCAAAACACATGTGCAAAATATTAGCTGCCCATACGCGGTTTTACATACTTTTTTTAAAAAAATCCGAATTTCATATTTAAAATTCGAATTTTCTTAATGGGAATTAGCATGCAAAATATCAGGTGAAGAAGAGTCTCCCCTGTGCTATTTTCCACTTTCTCATGAAATTTAAACTTTGGATATTAAACTCAACAAAACTTCTCAAGATGCATTTCAACTCTGGTTTTTTGACGATGTTCTACCAAGGCAAGGGTAGTGCTACTTTGTAACAAGTACTTATTTTGCATGATTTCTAACATCAGTATCACAAAAGTGCTACAGTTGTAGCAAGTTAAGATTAAGGTGGAACATAAAGGGACAAGTTTAACTACATTTACTTATGTATGGAGACATGCCAATTATATGTAGTATCACGTAACTGAACCTTTCTGAAGTGCAATCATATTGAATTTTTAACGTTTGTCGGTTACGTTTGAGTGTTTTTGAGTACCATCGTTACTTTTGATTACATTTAATTTGTTTCTATTACGTTTGAATATTTTCGATTACTATCGATCACTTTCGAGCAATTTCGATTACTTTCGAGTAATTTTGACTACTTTAGTACAAAACATTACAAAAGTAACCGTTAAACGTTAAAATTTCAATATGATTCCACTTCAGAAAGGTTCAGTTACGTGATACTACACATAATTGGCATCATAGGCGCAGCCAGGATTTGGTTTTGGGAGGATGCAAACTCAAAACATGAGGTATATTTGTGCCCATTTTCGCTCAAAGCGCGAAAGATTTGACAAAATATGCGCAAAAATGAACATAAAATACATGAAATTCGCACAATTGTTTTCACTTTCGGGGCAAAATAACCGGTTTTTTCAGGATTTCGAGGGCATATTAACCCTTGGCCCCTCTGGCTACGCCAGTGATTGGCATGTCTCAATACATATGTAAATGTAGTTAAACTCGTCCCTTTATGTTCCACCTTAATCTTAACTTGCTACAACTGTAGCACCTTTGTGATACTGATGTTAGAAATCATGCAAAATAAGTACGTGCTACTGACCCTTGGTAGAACATCGTCAAAAAACCAGAGTTGAAATGCATCTTGAGAAGTTTTGTTTAGTTTAATATCAAAAGTTCAAATTTCATGAGAAAGTGGAAAATAGCACAGGGGGGACCCTTCTTCACCTGATATTTT
>JAQFYB010007737.1:0-10488 GCA_034694085.1 Pogonognathellus longicornis
AAAAGAGGCCAAAAATCTGCGTGGCCATGCAGGGCTGCTACACAACGAGTTCTGCGTGCCAGTTTTTGTATGGGAAGTACTTATAATCTAGATATATTGCGTCCAAACATTTTCAAGTTAAGACGATATTTCATATTAGTTCTCTTATCTCGAGTTTAAGCGCTTAACATCTGTTGTTGGCATTTATCGAATCGTAAAATTCTCGTAGAAAACGTGGAGTAAAATTCCAGTATAAAATTACAGAATAATTCCTTATTTTGAACACGGAGATTAACAACTGTATTCTAAAATATGTATAGCAATATGAGATTCATAGTTTCTCTTTTTTTCTTTTGCAACCCAAGTTATAGCTTATCGTCCGTGCTAATAAAACGATTTCCAATACATTTGGAGCATTTCAAAAATTGCCATTTCCGCGTCATCACAAAGCAAAACAGTTTGCTTTTGGAACCATTTCTGAACACAAATCAATACTTGCAACCCTGGACAATTTATTCTTACTATAAGCACAGACTGTCATTTAAAAAAACGGAGAAATATTACGAAGACCCAAACGAAGTTGGTAAGGAAAAATGTGACGTCACCGTCTTTCTTCAGCCTCGTTATTTAGAGATACTACTTCAAACGGACACATTTAGAGGTAGAAGAGACCACAGCCATTTCATTATCCTTCACCTTTTTTCCAAATTTTCCAACAAGTTGAAAGTTACCAAAGCAGCTGTAAAAAATTTGGATGCCAGAATTGCAGTCATATTTTGTGACTCAAAAATGAATGCCAAAATTTACATAAGGACTATTAACTCCCCACGTTTAATTCCACATTTGGATTATAATCTGAACCCTTCAACTTGGAATTCTGGAAAGAACATGAAGAGTCTCGACCTTAAGGGCACTGAACAATACGTACACACCTCATATATGAATATACCCACAAAGCCAGAATTCTTACGGAAATCGCAATTTACAAACCAAAAAATGTTTCACCGACATGAAGATTTTCTTATTGACATTATGTCCGTCAAGTACAATTTTACTGTAGTCCCCACAAACATACGTTCATCGTCCCGCAATAATATTTATCCATCCGTCATAGACATATTAAAATATCAATTCATAAAACAGACTTACATTTCCATTGTTAGCATTCATATTACATATTGTGCCCAAACTCGATTGGCACCCTCAGGTTTTTCACATTGGATTGATAACAGTTTTGACAAATCAAGTTGGCTTTTGATTGGTCTGAGCTATTTGGTATTGACACTTTACATTTATGTATATCGGCGGAACACCTGTAAGTCTTTATCATCCAAAAACTCTCATTCTTGGCTAACCGGGATTTCTATTTTATTACGCCAAAGTCATTCTCCCATTTCAAACAAAACGTTCCTCCTACAAACATTTTGCTTTTGGATGTTGTCAGTCTGCTATGAGTCTTTCGTCAAAGAGGAGTCAATTGCACCCACTCAAACCTCAGTTTTTGCAAACGCCTCGCAGCTCCTATCCAACAATTATAAATGTCTTCAGTTGGACAAGTTACGAAGTACATGGAATACCTCAATATGTGCAAATTTGTTTTATAAGTTTAATGGCACTAAAAATAATCCAAATATTTTTTTTGTGGTCAGTAAGGATGATAAAGAAAAATTTGCCTCTGATATTTTATTTCGTAAAGATTATATGGAAGAGCATAAAATTTTCAATCTCGTTGAGTATGAGGCCAAGTCTTTTCTGTCAAGCAATTCCCAGTGTACTATTTTAACACAAGCGGCTATGCAATTTTTATACAAATGGGGTTTTGTAAATCGCTATAGCCGATTATTGCAAAACTCATTTGATGTAATTATTTCATCAGGTATATATCAATATATAAAAGATATATACAAGAATTTATCAACTGAACGTTTCCGAATGCTTGCTTCAAGGGCTAAATTGAGTTATATACAAAGGCTACCCCAAAAAATGAAATTGGGATTTAGAATTTACATAATCTTTGTTATTCTTTTCGTTCTTCTGGCAATTTTTTCCTTTGTACTGTTATTGGAGATTTCTTTATTTCACAATCGCCAAATAAGATTATATTTGAAACAAATTTGGAATTCCGCACTAAAGAAATTAAATTTTTTGCGGCTGTCAATGCAAAGAAAATGCAAGAATATATGTAATAGTCGAACATTCTGGAGCAATAAATCAATAAACTGTGTGCAGTGGCTCCGGAACCTATGTAGAGGTAGGTGGACGACTGTGCGGGTGGGTATTGCTAATATTTTACCTAAACGTCCATGGCACTAAACTTCATCGAAACAGTCTACCGGTCGTACGGTCGTTTGAAGTGTGTAGATTTACATTACTAATATGTCACATCGACTCGTGCTGAGAGATTTACATATTCTGAAAGGTTAAGATCTACACTACAAAATCCATATAATTTTGGCTGCGAAAATTTGCGATATTGGCGTACAAAAGCTCAAAACAAGAACAACTATTTTCTTTCACCCATGGAATTTAATACACCGCATCACTACCTATGTCATTGATCGTCTGCCGCGGCATTCAAACTGCTGCTGGCCTGGGAGAATGAAGCTTAGTGGTGTGGTATAGATGCATGAAGAAAATTGTGTAGATATGTGAAAATTTTCATGAGATTTTCAAAGTGAATGGATTCAATTTATCCCCCTCAAATCTCAGTTTTTGCAAACGCCTCTCAGCTAATAGTCAACAATTATTAATTTCTTCAGCCCATTAAGCTGCATAACATACTAACAATAAATAAATTGAACAGTCTAATATTTGCAACTTCGTTTTATAAGTTTGGTGGCACTAAAATAATCCAAATATTTTTCATTAGTTCCGTAGGGAGGATAAAGAAAAATTTGTCTCTGATATTTTATTTCGTAAAGATTAAATGGAAAATCATAAAATTTTCTATCTCATTGAGTATGAAGCGAAGTCTTTTATGACAAGGAATTCCCATTGTACTACTTTCCCACAATCGATTTTACTAATTATATACCGCTGCGCTGAGAAGGCTGAAATACCTCCGTTGCATCGTCTTCAATTAATATAACTTCGACAGGGTATACACAACTTTAAAATATGCAAATATTGGTTTAATGCTACAATAAATATAATAAGGATACGGCTGAGGCTAATTACTAATGAATAATGTGTGATTATGACAGTAATAATAAAAAAATGTGTTACCGTAAACGAGTATACAAATATATCAGCTAAAATTATATCATCAATAATTTTTCAGCCTTTTGATATACGATACAAAAAATTACAAATACATGTAAACATAATTTTATTACTTCTTGCTCAATCTCAGCAGTTTTAGGAATTGCTCAATTGTAATTGTATATTACATTTAAAAATATAACACTAATGGGGAAATTTATTTTTGAACGGAAATAAATACAGACACACAAATTAACATTGTAAACTAAAAATATATAGCATTCCTCACCACTTTTTTCTAATAATAATATTGAAACGTGCAGAATGTTGACCAGGTAGTTTGTTAAATGCAAAATGGTTAAAAAGTTAAATGCAGTTTAATAAGGTAACGAATAGATTAAATTTGAGACAAACCAAAAGAATAATGTTTATTTGTAATAGTGCAGAAAGAATACGATCAAGAAAGTGAAGTGAGACCCAAAATGCAACTGCCTCAGAAAAGGTCTCCAAGGCTCTTAATAGCTTTGATTCAGTGTGTCGTTGACAAAAACAAAGGATGTTTGCGTTCTAGATACAAGTACCCAGTTGCAATCATCATAACAATACGTGCTTACAGGCCACTTATACTGCACATACTTACGTACTAGGCAGGGATGAGCAAGATACTTTGTTTTAAGATTAAGTTAGTTCGGCAACCGACAGCAGCAGTGCTGTCGGTTGCCGAAATAAATTGTTTTCAAATAAAATTATGTAATTCTTACATTACGGAACATCCGAACAGTAACAGTAGCTGAATTTGTACCAAAGAAACAGCTTTAAATGTTACGTTTAATAAAATGGCTTGAAATATTTGGGGTGAATTATGAGAATTTTTATTTCGCCAAGTTCGGCAACCGACAGCAGTTTGTCCTACTGAAGGGTCCTAAATTATATTCGACATGAACCAGTAAATAATGAATGGGACAAAATTAAAGATGTGTAAAACTGGGTTTATCCATGGAATTATCATACCGTTTAATGGAATTATACTTGTTGATGCAAGGCATCTCAACAGAAAGTTTTTAGTTACCAGTATTACATTTAGCTACAGCCAATCGGAGCCCAAAATCGAGGGCTCTTATTTGCTGCCTTGGTTTGGGATATAAAAACTTCCAAACAAAATTATTGAAGAAAAGCCCTCGATTTTGGGGGTTAATGGTCTATCCATAACTATTGGATATAGTTAAAAATTGATGTAGCTAAAAAGTAACACTGGTAACTAAAAAAACTTTCTGTTGAGATACCTTGCATTTACCAATATGGTTCCATTAACCGGTATGATAATTCCATGGATACACCCAGTTTTACATAATTTTAATTTTGTCCCATTCGTTATTTACTGGTTCATGACAAAGTAAATGCTTTCAATGCCATTCAATCCCTTCACTTAATTTGATTACGGGTTTCGCATCTCCTTCCTTTCGTGTATCAAGTCATTTCGCATTCTTGGCTTTTCGCTTATCTTCGAGTTTCGAATTTCTTTGCATTCGGGATTCGCAACTCTTTGCATCCGGACTTCGGTTCTTTAATTTTGCATTAGGACTTCGGGTCCCTTCTACCAAAGTGGGCGGTTGAGGTTAAAGATTTAGAAAGTACAAATTCTTAACTTTGTTTGTTATAAGAAAAAATGAACTTTTTGGATTTAGAATTCAATTTAGGAACACAACTGTTTTTGTATCACGCCTTATAGGAAATTAAAATAAAGTTTTATGCACTTTAATTTAACCTGGTTACCAAATCTGCATTTCTTGCACTCACCCCTTCAATTATACTTCGTGAAGACTTAACCTTTCCGAGATAGAACGACTTAAAGCTGAAGCAGCTAGAGAATATCAACCTTTCATATTTATTACAACTTGAGAAACCAACTGGTCATGGCGCACCGGGACCCGGGTCCCACCCAGATTTTTGGAACACACACTAAATAATTTTATTGTATCTATCACATAATAATAGATATGGACAATAAAACAAAAGAATGAACAAAAGAATGATTTATATTATAGTTTTAAAACCATTTAATTTGAGAATGTTTTAATGATATGCATTAGCTACTTTATCAGCTACCAAAAATACAATGTATCCCTAACTACAGTGTAGAAAGCAGCATTAGTCGAATGCATGTCGATTTGATGGTATTTGAATCCTGGAAATGGAAAAAGGAAGTTTTGCGTTTTCGCAAAATGATGTCCTGTAATGAAGTTGTTGAAGTAATTCAGTAGCAAAATATCTGTAGTGCTAAGATCGACGAAATACATAGGTAATATAGTTAGTTTCTGATGGCACGGCTATATATAGGGCCATAAACACCCAAAAGAGAGTTTTTGTTACGACAAATCTATAAAAATTGGAAAATTTTGTCGTGCTGCGCGCGGAATTCATGCGGATGGGTTAGGTAGGTAATTTTGATTTTGTTATGCGATAATAACCACATTTGTTCATTTTTAGTATTAATAATACACTTCATTAACTGAACTCCGAGATACTGCAGTTTTAGTAAATATTTCGTCTGGTTGTATTGAATATGTTTACCTAATGAAGTGACACAAAGAATTGAGTGCTAAAATTATAAGAAAACAATTATTTGCAGCGGTGTTGTAAATAAGAAAAAAGTATTTTGAGATTTCAATCAGGGCCGTACCCAGGATTTCTCTTTGGGTGAGGCTAGTTGGAAATTAATGACAAAATGCTATTGCAAATATGAAATATGAACAATTTTGTCAAGTTTTGTATGATACTTTTGAGCAACTTTGGGAAAAATTAACATTAAATACATTAAATGCGGGCTTAGCACGAACATTTTTGCGATTTTTAGTAATTTTTAGGTAAAATGCTCTGTTTTTCAGGATTTTTGCTACAAGTAGTGGTTAGAAACACATGTATTTATATATTGATGGATTGCTTAAAATATTATCATGCTCAATAAAAATACTAATAATATCTAGTGTAACTTTAGAAATCCTGGGGTACGCTTAAGCCCCTAAGTCCCCCCCATCGATACGTCCTTGATTTCAATGGATTTAAAGACTTGGAAACAAAGGATTTTATGAACACAAATCAGGCTGGGATAACACTAACTGGGCTATCTAAATCTTTGATTGTTTTTTCAACCATCGTAATTTTATCTGGGCCCCACCCATTTTCAAATCCTAGTTACGGCCTCGGTCATAACAAATGAATGCAGTCTACTATTATGTTGCTCTACATAGGAATATATGTATTTACTAATATCATAAAATCCGGTGCCATATTAATGTAAATAATAGTAAACTACTACACAACAATCATTTAGTAGTGAATGTTGGTGATCGCCTAAGCGCTAAAACATGAAATCCAAGTATAAAAATAGTATACTTTCTAATACAAATATTATATCAACCACTAATTGGAAATAATACGTAGGTATATTTTAAGGTATAATAAATTTTGTTTGTCATAATCCCTTCAATGTTAATATGCACCGACACAATAATATTATCATTGTACTTATCTAGCATACATGCTACATATGTATAGCTCAATTATATAATTTATATATGGACTGTAGTAGGTACTAAGAATAATGCAGCGTTAAAATAGGTCGAAGAAGATAAAATCGCCACTCAGCTTATGTATATGTTTTTAATTTTATATACAAAGATTACATTATGTAAGTCAGGTAAATTTAAATAAATATTAAAGTAACATATCCTTTACAATTCAGCTTCTGTACGAGTGATTATTATACATGCATTGAACTGGCATTTCAATGTCAGTTCAGTGAAACATTTTTACAAGAACAACTTACAAAATTTTTAATTTTTCAGATCTCAAAAATCGGCGTAATATCCTGTCTCGTAAGTACTGTCTTTGCTTACACGCATATTTAATATTAAATTTTCTTTTTATTAAATCCAACATTAAATTGTATTTCCAAATCACAAACTTCAATAAACAACACAATTTTTTATCATTGTAATTAATTAGTACCTTCTTTAGTAGCAATATTTTATTAAATTAACCTCGTACAGAAGTTCTCACATTATTAACGCTATTTTTCTAAAAATCACAGCAATTTGAAATGCAAAAGATTTGCAATTTAAAAAATTATGATCTTACAATTACAAAAATACGTATGCATAATGAAATCTTACTATACCTATCAAATATTGAAAGCAGTGTTTTCATGTATTTAATTATAGATGTATTTAATTATTATTTCAATCTAGCAGTTCCGTTACTCCATTTGAACGTAGAAATGACCACTGTTGAAGCCGAATTGAGTGAAAGAGTGAATAGGAGTTTTAAACTTTTCCGTACAATAAACAATTTCTCATTAGGAAAATGGAAGAAATATCAAGAACTAAAGCTGAAAGTGAGTGATGCTGAGTTTGTTTTTCGAAATGCACAACGTGAGTATTATGAAATTGGTGTACAGCATACTAACTTAATTAAACAAGTTCCTTATGATATGGAAGCTGCACTAGTAACACATTTTAAAAAGATCGAAGTTCTCCAGACAATTCTGAATTTGCTTGAAGCAAAATTCAAAATTGAGACGGAATTAGTTTTATTAATAAGACAAATTTCGGGACAAGATAACGAAGAACAAAGTTTTTGCACCTATCTAATGGACCAAGTGAAGGAGGCAGCATACGCTTATAACCGAGCATGTGAAAATCATCCATCGTCGTCAAATTCACCCAAAATTTGGTTAAACTGAAGTTTTTACTGAATAAAATCGCGTCGCTATTTAAGTTCCCGTACACATTAATTGCTGTCATCATGTTGTGTTATAATAATGTGTGTTATATTTTTAATTTTTTTTTCATTAACAATTTCAATTATTGTTGTGTATATTTAAGTATTGTTTGGTATGAAAAATAAGAGTTACTGTATTTGCTGTTTTAAAGCTACAATATTATGTTTATGATAGTTATCCTCATCATTAATGTTATTACAAAAGATTTCACGTGAAGTGTATATTGGACAAGTATAAAATATATACTAAGTAATAAAAATATGGCTCCACAACATTTTTTGAGTTTAATAGGGTATTAAATGAAAATTAAAAAATCCCTCAGCGACAGTTAGAATGCGGTTCAAGGTATTTTCTCATATCATTATAATTCTGCTTAGTTAGCAAAATATTCACAGGTGGCCACTTAATAATTAATACTATAAAATATGATAGGTATGTATAAATTGAACTACGGCAATACTGCTAATTAATAACACATTAAATTAAATAATGGGTGTTACCATGTTCTGTCCACATAACTTGACTTAAATGTGCTGTACAATAGATATTGGTACGCAGACAGTGTATAACAAAATAAGCCATTAAACGAATGCTTATAAAAGAAGAGCGGTTATTTTCAGATTCTAGTTTTCCAATTTACAAGTTTTGAATTAAAATTATCGACATTTTTCTATTCATTGCATACGTTGAAAGCACTACACAACATACTGTATCATACTACTCACGTTAGTCCCGTGGGGGTGGCAATGTAGGCGGCGTGTCAAACGATAGATCAGCGCTTCTGAATTAGGAATTTGATTCCTATTTTCCATATTTAAATTTACATTTTACGATTATTTGGTAAAAACCGGAAAAAATTGTACTGTAGGTATATTTCATTGCAATACGATGTTTGGATAGCTTTAATAGCCCAATCACCTCATCCCATATTTTTACAGCTTACAATTAGTTAAACCCACATCAGCAGTAGCTCATGAATAATGTATTTCTAAAATATGAATATGGGATATTTAATGCTTTAATTAGAATCAGTAGCATTCTTAAACAAAAATAGGTGACAGTATAGCCATCACATTTTTATACCGTTCATAATACACATTACAGTGTATTCCACAAGTGTGCAGGATAGACTGAGAACCAAAAACTATAGTTGGATATTACTTATCAACTTGCAAATATTGAGGGCCATAATCAGGTCACACGTTTGGGAGGGCTAGTGCAATCATTTGTTATACGCGTTAATTTTTTTCCTGGAGCTCAAAATAGCTTGGCAAATTTGGGCAAATGTAGGTCAGATTCAATAGAAATTGCAACAAAATCGCGCAAAGCGAGAACAAGTTTGAGAATTTGTACATTTCTATGGCAAAAATAACTTTGTCTTCTGTAAAGTTAAAACATTTGAGGGAGAGCTTCAACCTTCCATGCTTCCCCTAAATACGCCACTGCATATAATATAGCAATATAATCCTTCGTAGTTAACAAAATATTCACAGGTGGCGAGGTGACCTCACAAAAATATTGCAAATTATGTTATTAAACAAAGCACTATGAATAATTGCATAAATAATTCAGTAAGTACGTGCGCCAAAATTTACTTCTAAGCTATCAGCCAGCTTATTATTCCGTCAGCCATAAGAAAAGTCAAAAGCAGGGCTTCGAATTTTGTAAAAGCTCACGCTGGGGTTGAAGCAAATTCCGGGGGCACCTCTTGTGTAGCGTTTTCAAAATGAAGGGGTTGGGGCGCCTTTTTTGTGGGGTTGGAGCCGCCTTCTTAGTGGGGTTGAGGACACATTTTCCAAAACTGTGTTTTTTCACTTTTAAATGTTCATAAATATAAACACGGGTGTATCCAGTTCACACATTTGGTGGGGGCTTAAGCAAACCTTTGCTATATTAGCAAATTTAGTAAATTTTGCTTGAATGTCCGCAAGTTCATGTCAAAATCAATGGAAATTAAAACAAAATTAGGCGAAGCGTAAAAACATTTAGCAAATTTTGCCAAAAATGGCGGATTTTTAGGTCAAAATCAATGTAAATTGCAACAATACATATCGCGCGTAGTGCGCAAAATTTTGAGATTTTTTAAATTTTACGGCAAAATTAATTAACCTCTTTTTTTGGTATTTTGGTAGTAACCTATTTTCATCTAGTGTAAAGTCCAAAAATTTGGAGGGGGATTCAGCCATAAGCCCCCCTAAATGAGCCAAGGAATATAAATTGAATGAGTAAATATTCAATTTTGACAATCTAATCATGTCAATTAAATGAATGACTATAATGTATGAACTAAAAATCGCACATATATTTTTGTAATATGTACTACCAATGACTAGTAGGCTTACGTATATAAAAAATATGTATTGATTTGTAAATATATGCTATAATATATTTAGGTTTAAACACATTGGAAAATGTACGTAATGTAAGTAAAAAATTTTGTGTATGGGTTTTTAGTAGAGGTGGCAACGAACCGAGCCGGTTCGATTATTTTCGAACCGAACCGAGCCGGATTTTTTTATACAAGTATC
>JAQFYB010007738.1:0-10488 GCA_034694085.1 Pogonognathellus longicornis
ACGGCGTTTACAAACCGTTTTTTGGGCTCTTTTACATGTGTTTCACTAATCCTTCAATACTATTATATATGTAGATTTATTACGGCATAATATCTGCTAATGCACAATGCTGTACTCGGTGGAGTATCTAGCCTGGGTGCACAGATGAATGTGCCCCCATATTCGATGATTTCGATGTATATACCTCGATAAAATAATCAAAGAAATTATTTAAAAAAATATATCATTTGTTATTTTACAAAAATTAGCTTGTGCATGCCTCAAATCCCAATCCTAGATACGCTACTCGACTGTCTGTAATGACGAGAATCCTACAAACGTAACACAAAGAATCTGGTGGATCATTCAAGGCAGTGGCGCATTTAGGTAGGAGGCTTAAGGACAAGAAGCCCCCTTGAATAAATTTTTGAGCTATTCGCTAGATAAAATCAAAAACAAATTTGAGTTATTTTCCGTAAAAGTGGAGAAAATTGAAACGTTTTAGCATTTATATTGATTTTGGAACAAATTAATGCATTTGCACCTCATGTTTGAAAGCAACTCGAAATTTATTTTGCTCTAGCCCCCTAAATATGTGGCCTGGATACACCATTGATTCCAGATGTAGTTTGTGTAAGTAATTCAATGAAATGTGTGTATGTTATTTTGTTGTAAGTGGGAGAAATAACAAGTTGCAAATTGAAAAGAATTATTGTTTAGAGTCAACAAGTCATGCTTAATAGCAGCACATGTTTAGAATATGTTTTAAAAATGACAGATGGACACATAATATATTGGCCGTGCTTCTTAATAATAATAAAATACTTCTCATGAGTTCTATTCTATCAACTGGTAGATTTGTTACATTTCTCTGCTTTCAAGGAATAATAATAAAAGCAATTTTAATGCTTGTTGAGTAGTTAAAGTTGACTTCAAAAGACTGAAAGAAAATATTTCTAATGGAACAACACTCGTTGTTTATTCTTTAATGAGGACAATATACCGTCGTCTATTATTGTATGTGACTGTGACAGATAGGCTTGGTTTACATTCGGAATAAAACGACATGTGCGGATCCCACCAACGTGCATCGTAATAATCGTAAATGATTTAAATGAATACCCATCATATTTTACGGACACATAAACTCACCTCATTTATGCTACATTTAAGTTTGTCTGTGAAATTATATCACCAAAATTCATTTTTATTTGATCAAAATGATTTTGTATTACAAAGCTAAATAAACCAAAAAGTTATTCAAAATCTTTTTTTTAAATTTTCTAAGCATTAATTGAAAATTTCTTAAAATAGTTCTGCAAGGCAATATTTAGTAAATAATATGGCAGGTTTTTAAATGTAAAATTATTATTTAGATTAATTACCAACTCTTCGCTGACATGAAAGACCGAATTCCACAAGTGCAACGTAACAAATGACTAGAATCTGAAAGAAACATTCATAGCACATGTATAAAGTATAACAATCATTAAACGTTGAAAATCACCTTAAAATGTATACAAAATAAGCTTGGATGTTGGAGGAAACAGCAACAGAAAAACTTCGATTCGACGTAATTTTAAAAATCAGAAGTTTAATTTGAAACGAAAAGGAAAAATTGCACAAGAAGCTGAAAAATTACACCCTGAAATTAACCTTAAAAACTTATTTCCAAAAAACTGAAACGGGAATTAACATTTATGAAAATTGCAAAAAGAATTTAATTCCTGCAGGAAAAATTCACCAGAAAATTAAAGCTAGTAAAAATGGTTTACTTACAAATATCAGAGAGATCGATGAATAATTACCACGATACATGACACTGCTCATTTCCAATTTTTATTATTGCTACTATTAAATTACACAGATTACACACTGACTTTGTTGTGCAGAAAATAATGGGGCACAAAATTGAAAAATTGCAGTGTTGTCTGCCTTCGAACTTTAAATTGTTTCTGTAAAAATTAATACAGACAACAAAATTTTTATCCACATGCCATGACGAAGCTGTCTTTTAGTATTGTTGGCGTTTGAACTGGTGGGAGGTGTGATGGAAATCAATTTGGAATTTTATAACCGCACGGTCACACACGGCAGAGCACACCATGAAAATGAAATATCACTTTCCACTTTGGCAAAAAAGCAATAAGGAAAGCGGATCTGAGAGGAGCATTCCACGACTACCACGACTTGGTGTTTAGCGTTTAGTGGCACTCGTTAAACTAAAGTGTGATTAATGTGACATGACAATGACAAAAGAGCACACTTTTCCCTGCCCTGTTAATAATTGGAGGATTTATTTGTTGGTTGGAAGGACTGTGCTTATCTCTCGTGGTTCTCAAAGTTTTTCCTTAAGTTCCTTTCACATGCAGAGACAGAAGAACAAAGACTGACACTAAGAGACGGAGGTAGACAACAGATGAAAGATAAGAAGCGTCAGCACACTTTGCTAATCACTAATTGCAGTTCTCTTTGTACTTTTAATATTTTCACACACACAACAACCACCCCTGTCTCATTCACAATTACAAATTGCAGTTATACTACAACTGCAAACTACAAATTGTAAACCAGAAATGGGATTCATTAACAAACGGATTTTACTCCGCCCCCTCACGTTTCCACCTATGTCACTTTTCAAACTTTTGTTATGTGCCTCCACACAAACAACGTCCTCACACAGTGTTAAGGTAGCCACAACTGCTATTAATTATTAATTATCCTCTTCTTCCTCTGTGCTAAATATTTCTTCTTATTACTCCTGTACTTCACTGCACTTCAACTTGTCTCGTAATTTGTGTGATGCTATAGAAAAGATTTAGAGCAACAACATTGAGACTGAGACTGAGACTGAGACTGAAGGAGCATTTATTTTATGTTTTGTTGAGTGAAGACAAGATGATTAAATGTCCTGGTTGTAAATAAATGTGGATAGAAGAGTCCTTAAGTGGAGACTGATGCACACGCACAAGTTTCCACATCCTTTTATAGAAAATGCATTTTCTTCCTTTTCATCCCCAGTCCTATTCTTATTCCATCAACAATGCTAATACCAACACACTGTCTTGTCTTTGTACATAATACTAATAATAATAATATTATCAGGGGAGGAACTTCAAAGTGTGCAGTACAACAGTACAACTGCAAGTACAAGATTTAAGAAGACATAGACAGGTGTATGGACTATGGACATTAGCAACATACACTGACTGTAATATTATGTGTGGGCACTCTTCTCTTGGTATATACAGATGTAGATTCATTTCTTGCATAGCTCATAGCATTCGTAATTGTACAGTAATGCTAATATTGGGTATATAGGATACGGTGGATACGGTATAATAAAAGATGCTTGTATTCTGTGAGTAAAGTAAAGTAAGTACAGTTCATATAATAATGCATTGGAAGGGAAGGAGCTGTTAAGCAGAGGTTTATAGCTCTTTTTAAGGGAAGGCTATAATAGCAAAATAAAAACATACACAGTCCTTGTCTGTACCAATGCACAATACAATATACTATACAATACACACATGAATATCAACTCAAAAAGAAGAACGCATTTTTACAGCTAAAATGGCACAAACAAACCCTGAGTCTGTTGGTGAACAAAGTCTGCAAGCAACACAAGACATAATACTTTGTATTCTTTCACATTGTTCCTATTATTATTACTACTTCACCATTACTAAATGTTATTAGTATTTATTTATTTATTTACATTTGGAGTTATTGCACATAAATTATTATGTTGTCTTATTATCCAAAACTTTTACTGTGCAATATTAAATAAAAATCTTCTTTGCAAATTATCAAAATGGATTTTCTTATGAGATTATGAACTTTCTGAATGAGAATATAACCAGATGATCATTGCAATTTGCCCAACCATTTTTGGCTAGAAATCTTAAAACATTAATTTTCTGGCAATTTTCCTAATTTAAGTCTTCTTTCATCTGTATATTTATTCTTCTTTTTATTTTTTGATAAAAGCCAATGAACTTCGTAATTCGTCTTTTCATTTTGTTATAAATATTTACAGTCATTATGTACATTTTCTAAAACCAACGGTTTTCTTTTTTATGCAGCAAACAATTGATATATTATAATATAGAAAGGCTGTTGCGAGTTCAAGGTGTGGTGAAGGTAACTGTAAAAATTCCTCATAGAATTTTTTTTTCTATAAATGTTAATAAATAATTAAAAAAAATTGTCGATTTAAGGTCTGTTTGTTGACCAATAATTAATTTTCCGAATATAATTTTTTACGTAGAAAAGAACTTAGATACATCATGAAATATGAAGGACAGAAATTATATCGCAAAATCATTAATAAATGAAAATGTGCATTTGGTGTCTGTGTAGTGTATTAGTAACAATTATTAGCGTTGCTGAAGCTGAATTTTAGTAAAACGCAAAGTGGGCAAAGTTTATGGTTTGAGTAATAGCGTAGCGAGTGTAGCAAGTGGCATAATAATTTTTGTCTGAGTTGGTCCGTGTGTGTGAGGCATTGAAAAACGAATGAAGAAAGTGAAACGAAGGTAATAACTCAAAAGGAAATTTTTTCATCCATTATTAGATCATTAAAACTAAATATTTCTCAAAATCACCGCACTCATTCAAAATCATCATCAGACTCAGTTTTGTATATCCCCATATAATCAAATTGCCACAAACACAACTTTACTCTTTTCACGCAACAATGGCTTTAATGCTCAGTTTGATAATATTATTGTTATTGTTTACGCGACAGAGATTCTTTTTTTAAACTTTTATATTTGCCTAACAATATATTTTAAGAAATTAGAATTTACCAAAAATGCGAAATACAAAATCTTAATTTAAGATTACTGAGATTTCTATTATGGAAAGATTTACAACATGAAAAATTTCAGTCTATACTAATGTTTTAGAAGAATTTTATCGCTGCATTTGTGAGCATTGAATATGGAATGAAATTGCATGAGCTGCATTTAATTTTTACTTTAGTGACATGAGTCTGCTATGAAGTTGGGAGGATCATCAATGGTCCATGTCGAAAATGAACTAATGACTTCACGCACGATTACTTTGGTTTCAGAAAATACTGAATTGTTTTTGTCCATAGCTAAATAGTTTTGTGAATGATTCAGTCAACGTACTTTTATTTTTATTTAGGGGGAATGAATTTATAACTAACACTAAGAATTCATTGTAAATATGTTGAACGAGGGTATGAGTGAAAGGAAACGTTGAAAAAATCTCGCCATTTTTTGTACATCCATCATCCATTGTTATTGACATTAAAGTCTCTAATCGATTTTTGCTCTATAAAACTTTCATTGTCATTGTCATCCGATCGCCTAAATTCTTATTAATAACAGAGAGATACGTGAATGACGCGTAAAATGACATCGGTCAATGTACACCGCATCACCACACCTCATCGTTTCACTCCATTACGAATTCCTGCAACAACTTTTGACCATTATATGCCAATCAAAATAATAACACTATTTTCAAGTGAAAAGCTTTCAAGGAAAATGAATTTCACGCAATCGACACAAAATACTAACCAGTAAATCATTTCAAATAAATGCTAATTTGTATTTTTTGCCTGTATAGACAGAAATACGTCATCAAAGTCCTTATAATGTTAACAAGTCATTTTTAAATTAGTGATGTTAATATGTAATGTGTGTCATCTCATGTACTGGTGGTATTATTGCTGTTGTAAAAAGGACTATATTTTGTATAGTCATCTTATTAACGTAAGTAAATTAATATGTTGTTGAGTAAGGCCGTACCGAGGGTGGAGGCTTAGGGGCTTAAGCCTCCCCCAGAATTTTTAAAGTTACACTAGATATTATTAGTATTTTTGTTGAGGATGATAATATTATAGGTAATCAATCCATTTATAAATGCATGCTGTGCTTCTCACCAATAGTTGTTGCAAAAATATTATTGTTTGTTACACGCGCTTATCCATGGGGTTACACAGTTGCACGTGCACCCCCATAATTCGTTTGTTAGGTCAAATATAGTTTATTTTACCATAAAAGTTCAAAAAAATTACGTGAATTTTGATGCATTTTAATTTAGTTTTAACCTTTTCATGTAAAATGGCGTGGTTTTTATTTGCGAATTAATTAAAATTACTAATAAGGCTTTTGACATATCCAATAAAATCAATTTGCCAAAGATTAGATGTCGCATACAAAAATTGATAAATTGTTCATATTTTCTATAATAACATTTTGTAATGAAGCTATCAGCTAGACTCCCCCAAAGCGAAATCCTGGGTATGGCCTTGTTGTTGAGTTGCTTATCGTGCCTGCATCGCTGCATGAGCAAATGAAATAAAAAATACACCATTTTAATACATAATATAAGTAGTGGGGGTAAAAAAAGAGGTATAATATATTATATAGTTCTTTTAAAGTTTTTTAAAGTTTAAAACACATTAGTCTTATGATGAACAATTTTTATCCTTTTTCAGCAGAAGCAATATTGGTACGTATCCAGAGGGGGTGCACTGGATGCACGTGCACTCCCCAGAATCTCAAAAAATAGCTTACCCATTTTAATATAAAATTTCCAAAATTCTCGCGGCGAACGAATTTGATGCGTTTTTAGTAGATTTAAAGACTTAATTCAAAGCGCTGTATGCACTAAATTGTACATCATGCCTCATATTCGAATTTTTCTCTACCATTAATTAATTCCTGTAAAAAACCTTGATGTGCATCCCCCAGATAACGATCCTAGTTACGTGCCTGATGTTAATATATTTAATATATCACTGAAGTAATTTTAAATGTCAGCTAAAAATATCAAAACTTAAATTAATCTGGAAATTTTAAATTTTTACGAGATAAAATTTTATAAACAATGATAAACATATTGAGGAAGCTCGATATTAGTCCTACAATATCAGTTAACTGTATGATAAAGGAATAATTGTGAAAAAAACATGTTTTATGGTTAAGAAAGTTTGTCCTTTTGTATCAGTTAGCAATAATGGCAAATTACAGGATGGTTGACGCGACAAATCAAGTGTTATAATATATTTATTACTAGTGAATCAGCACCCGCGCTCCGCGCGGGCAAAGGTATAAATAATAAAGTTGGAGGCCAGATGCGCTGGCCTTTACTGAATCTAGACTGGTGAAAGAGAAATTGAGAAAAAATTGCAACATTCGATTATAATCACATCAAATGATTCTCAATTCCAATTAATAAATATCATTTCTCTAATTCAAACTTACTCCGACCCTCCATGTATTTTACTTTTCATAAAAATAATTTAATACTCTACTCATAATATTTCTGCAATTTTTATTAAGTTCATCCTTCCCCGACCCTCCCTTTAGTTGTCTAATTTTTCTAAAATTAGACAAATTCTTTTCTCTACTTCTCTAACTTTCCTCGAATTCACTCTTTCCATAGCTTCCCTTCTATTTCTCTAGTAAGACTAGTTGTTTGAAGTAAGTGCTTTAAATCTTTCCCGATCTTCTCTAATTTTGCTCAAATTCACTCCTACCTTCCCTTATTTCACTAATTTTCTATTACTTCGCAACTTAAATATTACATACATAAGCTTAACAGTAAGAATTCACTCGACAGTCAAAGTTATTGATTGTTTACACATTTTACACAACCTTATTTATAATATATTGAGGATTAAGGAAGATGTAATATGGTTAAAAAATTATTTCCGAGCTTAGCAATTTAAATATTACATTTTTATATCAATGAGAGCATAGCGTAGATTTGATTTCAATATTACGTATATAATATACCTACGTACTACGTATGCCATCAATAAGGTATGATTCCAGTCGGTCGGACAATTCTTTCAAAATAATTTAAAATAATTTTGTAATCATTACATCCATCTAATTTGAATTTAACGATAATAATATTGGTAATAATATCACTGAAGTAATTTTAAATATTGCTGTTGTTTATCACGTAAAATGTCATCCAGCACAATCAAACGGCAGGCTTGAAAGTAGTGGTCGAAAAATAACGTTATAGGTGTACAAATGCACTGGTGTCCATTTATAACGGATATTATAAATTCCCACCAGCTCAGGTGTACAGACAGAGAGATACATAGATATAAATCACACAAGAAATCCTTATACAGCAGCTCCGCTACTGAATGTGAATAAATGGAGAAACTGGGCTTTGCATGTGTAAATGAAGATGTTAAAGTCCTGATAGCCAATAGGCAAGCCATGTCCTCATGTTGTAAAGTTGTAATTGACCAGTGCATGTGCATCAGCAAGCAACACATTAGAAGGGCACAAAATAAATCAGAACTATTGGTATTCGACACATTTCATGATAAATTTAAATTCTTGCACAGCAGTGTTACAGTAAAATTAAAATTCTTGCAATTGAATTTCTTTCTTTCTTGATAATTTTCTTGACAAATCTTATTTATAATACTGTGCTGTTCAATTTTATACACGCAACATCAGGTTTTAGCAATAGCCTATTGTTCATTGTTCCTGATGCTCTTAAGATTTTATGTCAAACATTTTCATAGAAAATTGTAATTGGATATAGAGAATTGAAAGTGAACAAATTGCAGTGGCGTATGAAAGAAAATGAAATAAAAAGTGTATTATTTGAAGGAGAATTGAAGAGGCTGTTATAAAGTTACTATATATTATATGCTCTGTGTTGCTCCTGGTCTTATTTTGATAGCAGTGGGACTAAATGACATTTTGACAACCGAAACTTTGAAACTGTGACTTTCTCATTTAACAAAGATGGTTGGGATGCGGCGATGGCGATTTGTTTATAGTGGTCATTCATCCCTTACAAGGATCTACAAAACATTCATTTCCATCTTCAACCCAACTTAACACTTAACAATTTCCTACACATTATAATATCATAATATGTGAATATAATTGATTAACTGACACTTCCCATACAGCCACACTTTTGATCCTCCCAATTAAGAATAAACTATTACAAACAGATATAATAAAGTACCGAGTGTCCCAAGTCCCAATCATTGCTTACACTATATAACACATGGGTAGTCCTATCGATTATCAGACTACCCATCATTCAACAAGACCTGAAGAAGATAATCAATTGATCGAAAGCTTGTCAAATAAATATTAATTTGTTTTTAAAAAATGACCTCTAGAAGCATATAAGTTATGATCCTGTAAGTAATATCGGAGGTTTAAGAAGTTTGTTAAACTATATACCCTAAGTAAGTTTTGTTCACTATCATCCGCTTTATTAAAACAAATTAGTTAATTAAAACAAGGGTTTAGTAAATTTTATCAGAAGAAAGTGAATACTGGGACAAAAGAGGGAATATTATAACCGAAAATGAATGTGAGATTGTAAGTGTGGAAGTGGCTAATTTATTTAAAATATGAAAGAGGTGCGATTATTTCCGCTTTCAGAGCCCTGCAGCTAATCAAAAAATTGCGTATCAAAACATTTTATAGAGTCATTAACTAACTACTAACTGTATGTGTACTGAGTACATTATACAGGTCAATCGCATCGCAATCCTTCAAATCACCATTCATTTTTAGGTGTGTGCTGTGAGTTGCAAAAGCATTTGTTGTGGAGGAAGGGATAAAAATGGAGAATTACTATATCCTTTAAGTGATTTTTCTTTTAGAAGCAGCAAACAAAAGCATTTTCAGCAAGTGAACGCTAAACTACTAAACGAATTTTTAAGAAACCTTTTGCCTTGGGCTCAAATCAAAGTTTCACCATTTAAACTATACATTTCCATTATTATTATTAGCACAGTTAGTTAGGACAGACGTACAGGTAAACGCATGTGTAAAATGTAAATACACATGAACAAAGTAATTTATCTTTATTAAGCAGTAAGTACGCGTACGTATTGTATTTGTAATTATATTTAGCTCCGAGAGACACTAAATTCATTGTACGTACAACGTATGTGGAATATTCTAATCAACTTTGAATAATGTCCCTTTAGTATTTCTCTAAACTCACACAATCATACAACACATCGTTTCAACAATGAATGAACAATGACTAATTCTGCTGACGTAGTGCTGCGGTATTTTTATAAACATCTTTTACTCTTTAGTTTACCACTCAAGAGTCAAGACTCATACTCAACTCAACTATGTACAAGTATAATACTATAATACTATAATAGTAATACTGTAAGTGTAAGAGCAACAGGAGATACAAAAACATGTACAAAAAAGATGTTGCGTCTCAGTCTCAAAGTAAATGCAAGTTGCAGGATGCTATTGTTGCAATTTACACGTAAAAATGAATGATGGCTAGATATTGTAGTATAGAATAAACTGTGTAAAACAGCTGTAAGCAAGGAGCGTCAGTTGCTGGGGTGTCTTGAGACAATTTTTGGGCGTCTTGAGACATTTTTTTGGGGTGCCTTAGCACAATTTTTAGGGTATCTTGGAACACCTTTTAGGGTATCTTGGAACACCTTTTAGGGTATCTTGGAACACCTTTTAGGGTATCTTGGAACACCTTTTAGGGTAT
>JAQFYB010007739.1:0-10487 GCA_034694085.1 Pogonognathellus longicornis
CTTATGCAGTGCACAATAAGTCATTACTGGGCTCCACATTGTCTTTTTTAATTTACATATCTTTTAAAAATCTGCTCTTATACTATGTGCCTCTATAAGTAAGTAACTCTGTTTTAATCAAACCAGGAATAACACACATGCACATGTGTGAGTTCCAAGCAAAGCTGAACAGCAACCAAGGTCAACAAGTTCTTACGTAACAAAATACATACTTTATACACGCATTCAGTCCAGTTTAGAGAGGCTATTAAAATAGTTGTCTCTATATTCCTTTTGCTTCAACCTTTTTGTATACGAATGTAATTTCATTCATGATTATGCCTTAAGTAGTCGTATGTCACTACTTGTAGGTACCTATTACCTATGTAATGTAAATAACTCAATGTGACGACAAGACACAGGAGTCACAGGACATAGACCTTCTAACATCTAATGTGCTACATACATTAACTGTCTGTCACATTTAACATATTACACAAAGAACTTATATACTTACACTTACATAATACAACATTGAACATAATGCTATGCTAACTAAACACCAACAGTCAAAAATATTTACGCATAAGTCTGGTCAAAAAAATTATTAATCCCCAGAGTAGCATGAATTTGTATGTTGTTAACACTTAACACAGCAATTTGATTCCCATATTCCCAGGACCGATTAAATGTTACAAATAATTATTTTTGGTAGTAGAATGGATGAAAGTTAAATGCAGGCAACTAACTGTATGAAACTTACCTACGTTATTTTAGGCGTCTTAGAAGATTCACGAACAAACTAGAATCGGTAATACTGAGGATTTGTTATAGATTCTTAGATTCTTCAGAACACAATTTTTTGACTACTGAGATTGCAAAGCTATTTAACTGACAGCAAGTTGAAAGTAAAGAGCAAACACTGACACTTTATCTTCAATTTTGAAAACAATAATAATCGTCTACAAAACAAATACTGAAAAGGAACACAAAAAACTGTAGAAATGAAATGGTAACACACAGTTGAGTAGTTTAATTTTTCTACTGTGTTGTTACTTCGCAATACTCCACATTTAAACTTGGACTCTGTCAAACATTTCAAATGCGGTACAGCCTCCGCTGTATTTGCTTGTCCTTGGAGTAACTGGGCAGATATTAGTCCTTCCAGAGAAACGTTATGTTTATTGTGCTATAATAAACTTCGGATCGGAGTTTCCCAGTTTCTTACCCGCACGATTCCCTGCTTTCTCTGTGTTGTATTATTCAAGATTATTATTGTACATAATATGTCATGTGCAAAAAGGTCAGCTTTTGTCGTATCATGCATAAAATAAATACAAAGAGCATCAGTGCGTAAATAGTAGCATAGCGAAACGTAAATAGCACCTATGCGGTGCATAGGTGCCCCAACGGTTCAGGCCTTCAGGGGGTCCCCAAAAGCAGAATATTTAATAAAAAATAAAAAAGGGTTAATTTACCACAAAAGTGCAAAAATATTTTACAATTTTTCGCGCAAATTTGATGTACATTACATTGTTTTTGAGCCTAACAGTTCTTGCATAGTGGTCCCGAATTTATAGTTATGTCACTGAAGAGCATTTTTATTATTCATATCATATCTATACATTACATGCTATGAAATTAATTTCCTTCGTTGAACTGCACTGTTTAATATTCAATAGGAAATGTTCACACCAGATATTCAGTTGAAGTTACGAATGAATTACTCTTTAAATCTTTTTACTACTGATATTACAGATCTATAAATACCTAGAAATAAAGCTTACCCAGGTTAATTAAAGTTTAGGTATTACTTAAATAATAAAGTTATGGTAGATTTGTTTAATAAAGTTATGGTACATTTGTTAAAACATAAAATACACTTGTTATATTATATCTTCTGAGTAGCTACAAAAAATGAGCACAGAAATTAAGATTATGTTGCAGTAGCAATTTTATATGGTAAAACATTTATTAAGCAATCTTTTATGTGTATGTAATGCTTTTTGGTACTATTAATGTTAATATGTGTATTGTGCATGACTCTCAGGTAGTCCGTGAATAAAATTGCAAATATAATGGAAGCAGAAACCAAGATATGTAGGTAGAAATAGAATGTGTATGTTTTCATTAAGTAGTGTTCGTGTTTAGGATTAGTAAGAGATGCACTCCAGTGCAAAGTGCAATGCACCTTCTTTTATATTCCAAATATGATGACTATTTTCAAAGAATTGTATACCTAGGTATATTATAGTTAAGTTCATTTCTCTCTGTTTCCATTCGGGTTCCCGGCATGTGTTTGGCATCTTCTTATTAAATATTCATTAGTATATTGCACATAGCACATACCTATTAGTAACAAAGTGAAGAAGCTGAGTCGACATCACAGTATGGTATATGTCATTATAGCATGGCACATCAACTTTTCCTGACACTACTACTGACATGACACTGACAGCGAAGACCTGTCTTAGTGTGCCTCTCTTTAAATTGGATAAAAAAGTGTTTTGTTTGCACAACTCATCAACGTCCATTGTTGATTATTTGCTACCTCAGCACCGTATTACATGTTATAGCATTCTATTCATTCCGTTTTCGCTCTATTTAGATTATAGGTCCAATGCTTCAAAGATGAACAAAGGACATCAGCTTACGTTGAGTTGGTGTCAACTTTCACTTACTTAGACAATCATATACCTCCATATATATAATGGATTGTTAAGCACTATACATGTTAGAAGGCAATATATATACTAGAAAGGAAGTTTAGAGATAATATTACAAAACATCTAATTTTATACTACAAAGTACAAATACCTAATTGTTCAATTATTTGTTATATTGTGGAGTAAGCGGTAAATGTTTCCTAGAAGTAATCTCCTTTGAAAGGGAATAGAAGTACTAGTATATATTATTGCATTGCATACCTAACTATCAGTATATAGGTGTGGGTTTTTGCGTATACTTTAAAAAACTACGCATACCCTTGGTCTATGCTGAAAGGTTAGTAAATTCATCTCGTATTGCGAAATATCTGTAGTGACTACTATATACTAATAGTGCCAGTGCCTAAATGTCAACATAATATGTAACCTACGGATTCTCTAAAAGCAATATTGTAGTGTGTACAATACATAGGCGTAGCCTGGATTTAGTTTTGGGGAGAGTAAATTCAAAACTTGAGATATAATATATTATATGCTCATTTTCACGCGACAAGCTAATTTGAACAAATTAGAGCAAAAATGAACATAAAACGCGTCAAGCGAATTTGAACTTTGAGCAAAAATGAACATAAAACGCGACAAGCGAATTTGAGCAAAGAAAAAAATGAACATAAAACACATTCGTAATTTTATGTACTTCTTTGGTAAAATAACCTCTTTTTTCCTAATTTCGGGGCAGGGGGGCAATTGCCCTCTGGCCCCCTCCTGGGTACGCCAGTGGTACAATATGTATTTACCTAACTACTTGTATATAACACCAGAGATGCAAACTACGAACAAACTAATGTACTTTTTCTACATGGGCCACTGAAAGTAAAATGCATGCTCCTTCTCTTGTCAATGTAACACTATAGTCTGATTTTCTTTGATGCTGATTCTTTCCTTATTTCCACAAATCTTATATCCATAGAGTTACAGATACAAAACGAATAAAATAGTGGATTTCTATATTCTATATAATATGGAATACCGGAAAATATATAGAAAACATATCGCTAAATAGAATTACCTACTATGTACAACAGAGCGTATAATATTGGTACAGCAGCTGGAATTATAGAACTATGCCTACTTCCCTCGAGGAAATTTAATAATTTTGGTGCTTTACCTTGTGTTTTATACACAAGTCATGGTGACACGACGGCACTGTAATGTACTAGTATAATAACCACAGTATTTGAATCTACATATTGCATTACATTCATTACGTACGGTACCTACGTGCATGGAGAAAGAAATAGAAAAAAATAAAAAGGTATTGTGAAACTCACAAGACATGAACCGAACGCCCTTGTCCCACGTAAATCTGTTGGCAGTGCGTATAGTAAAGAAAATAAGTAATGTTAGTGAAGAGCAGGCGGATATTGAGTTGGTCTGAAGAATAGAAAAGCTTTTTCTTGCATCTTACGTGAAGACAGTAGACTGAGACATAGACAGCTCGAGCTAAAGGGAATGAACGTGTACGTAAACTGAAATCAAGTTAAGATAAGTAAGTATGAGAGGGAGGAAAGAGAATGAGATAACGAGCTTGGTATTTTTCAATTTCAGGAGTGGATCTGAAAATGAAGCACTGGTGCTTTGTGTGTTGTGTGTTGTTGCTGGCAGCAGCAGTTGGAGTTGGATTCGGCGTCCCATTGGCAATCATGGAAGATTTTGTTGCCTCGCCGCGTGAGCGTCTTCAAACAGTCCAGCAGATTCTGAGAGAAGTCCCGCTGATTGATGGGTAAGATATTTCCGTCATCACTTAATTGATCTGATTCATATTGTGTCTCGTTTCTTATTGCTATGCACACTACGCTCTGCATGTGTATTCTATCTACACTTACGCTGTCATGAAGGTTGCACCTGTCTGTCAGATTTTTTTGAATGCTATTGTTTTCATGGCACTCATGTCAGTGGGCCCCTTCAAATATATCAGCCGCTGTTGCCTGTCATGTCAAATTGATATCTCTATAGTTTGGTACAAGGTAACACTTCCTCAATGGAGCTCAGAGAGTGAGTGAACATGCAAATGAGTGGTTGGGTTACGAAGGAAGTGTATCACTTGTGCATAATAAAAATACAGTGTAGAATTTCATAAATGATTTCTCTTTCCGGTTCATAATGGAAGAAAACCTTCAGAGTTTGACAAAGTGAGATGTCAAGTTGAGAGAAAGCAGCTGCGGTTATTATTTTGCCGCTGGGGGAGAGCATGGAAATGGTTCTGGCTTAAATGTATATACCCCAACCTAAAACGAGCTACTGCTAGGTATGTGCAAACTGAGAAACTGAGATTGGGAATTCCTGGAATTTTAATACCGTAAAGTCAAAGGAGCAGAAAGCATGCATACAAAGTTTAACAGTTTAAAGGGGTATTGATTTTTGGACGTACTTTGTGTATGTTGTACTTTCGCTGTATGAAGTATAGGTATGCAATTTAGAGAGAATTTTAATGTTGGCAATGTAAAAGTAATTAAAGACTATATCATAAATTGCAAAGAGCAAGTAAAAGCAGTTTGTACTGGAATGAGGCTGTATGCAAATAATTTCATGACACAAACGGAACCACAAGAGAAAAGGTGACAGAAAAGATTAGCAGTAATAAAAAGATGTACAGCAAAGGATGAAACAAGACGAAATTAGAATACGCGTTGCGTTACTCCTACGATTGTATTTTTCGTGCTGACTTTGGCTACTGAGTTGTAATCGAATTGCGTACGGAGCTCTACCTTGGAATTGACAGCTAAATCTAACAGATGAGACCCTGGAAACCTTCTTGAGCTCAATTTACTTGCTGCGAAACAAGGATTGTTTTTGCAATCGTGACTTAAAAGCAATGTCTCGTATCAAACAATTTAATTGCAAAAGCTGTTTCTTTACTCTAGGGAAATTAAATCTTCCCAGCATCTGGAAAAACGTTCAACTTAATTTTGATCGTGTGTATGCACCAACATAATATATAAACATAAGAGATTACACGCTGAAATGCTGTTATCTTCTGTAACGTTTAGTGGCAATCCGTTATAAAAGCTGTATAGAAATTAAGTCTATGTTTTGCACATCAGTACTAAAACGGGAAGATATAAAAATGCAAATGTGTTATCTTGTTACATGATTTACATTCAGAGAAGAAAAAGAAATCCAACCGCTGAGTGCTTTGACATATCTAACGAGAGAGATCATGCGGTTTAATTTAGAATTTTCTAGATTTGTACTTCTAGATATGTTCATCTTTATGTAATTTCTCATTTCTCTCCACTACAACAAATCCATTTCACTAATCTCATTACAAGACATTTATGAGTCACAATTACGAAATGCCATAAAATTACTCTATTACAAACGAGATACCTCAATTTACCTTATACATTAACCCTGCCTATGGTACCACATACTTTCAAAAGACTTTTGCATACATCCTAGAAGATAATGCTTTTTAGGTCAGTGTAAATATTAAATAGTATTAAGAGATTAAGACTACACATAGTATAAGATATAATATGGATTTATGCATAAGAAAGTTTTCTGTGTGGTAAATAAAATTAAAAAGCAAATATTATGAACTTCTTTGGTTGTGTGTTCCAGAAAGTAAGTTTAAATGTAAACACTCTAAATACAAAATATCATTTACCTATATCATAAATCATAATCATTTACTTATACAATTACGTAGGTAAGCATAGGTAAGTATAGTTTTATATTATTCTAAATGTTTCCTGAGACATGTTCCTAAACTTCATACAATATTAATATTTGAAGTGTTACAAGGGATACTAGTTTTGGGATTTTGTAAAATTAAAATGCTATAATTTTCACATTGTCATAATTAAGGATAAAAGGTCAGATGAGATCAGCATTCTCTTAATTTTACCTCTTATTATTCTTAGAAAAGAATAAAATCCGAAAGAAGAAAAACCGATCTGTTCTGTGTAAATTACATTTGTATTGATTTGCCTGAAACTTGTAGTTGGTGCCATGAGGGGACATTGTTAAAGTCTTGGTCGTTCGTCCAAGTCACATTTCATCTATTCCAATAGTCAATAAAAGTGGGAGAGGTAAAATTAAGAGAATTCGGAGCTTATCTGACCCTTGATGCTTAATGATGACAAATAGGAACTAACTTTCAGTTCAGATTATCTTTGGAATTGTAGCCGAGGAGGATTGAGAATTTATAAGAGTTCTTCGAGGATTGTGCGGACATTGTGTGTGGGTTAACTTTGAAAGCCTTCAGTGAGTAAATTGCATGGGTCCGGATCCACGATTGAAGAATTATTGATGTTGGCTCAATGCCTGATTTCCTCCATTTTGACCTCTGTAGTATAAATGGTTTACTTCGCTTGTACATATCTAGTAGTCGGTCTTCATATCCTTTCGCTAGCAATGCAAGGAAAAGGCGTCTTTGGCCTTTGCTGGTCTGGTCTGGCCTGGTCTCGGATACTACCATTGCATTGTCTTCGTTATTATTGCTCAGAGGTTCAGGTTATCTCAGTTTGGGTAAAGTTTATTGTTACTAAAGTCTACAGACACGTTGTGTACAAGTTGGAAACTCAACAAACATAGTTTCCATAATGGTAAAGTCCGTAGGGTATATTATGGAAACAGTCAAAGAAACTCTGGGGTCATCATATCACAAGGAGGCAGGTTTTCCAGAGAATATTTGTATCCAGGGTGTATGTGACGTGTGACGTTCCAACAAGCAGATCAGAGGAATAATTGAGAATAGCACGGTAATTTTCACAAGGACAAGGTTGAAGGGTGATGGTGGTGGGCGAAAGTTAGGAAGAGAGTTGAATGTGATATGGATGTGATTATGGGTTAGCTGAAGCTGGGCCATAAATACTAAAGTGGCTGTCTTATTCCTTATTCATCTTAGACTGGTTTAATCAGTCCACAATCATTCTCGTCCAGGATTCAACCAAGATAGATTTTCTCCAAGATTAACCTTTGTAATTGAAAACTCAGTTGGGAACACAGCCTCAGGGATCCTCTTCATGTCTTTCTCTCATCAGCAGCAAAACTTTGCAAATGTACCTTTTACCATTAGCAGAGTCTTGTAGTCTTTGTCTGATCTCCTTTTCATTCTCCTTGTCTTGTCTTTGCTTTCTTCTCCTGTACTTTCCATACTTTCTGCACAAGAAGGTGTCTGTGTCTGTGTGTATGTGCGTGTTGTGTATATCTATGTTTTGTGGTCGCTTGTAAATTCTTCGTTTACTTACTAGCCTACTATAAGTTCCACCTCCATTTCTACTTGGATGGCTTTCTTTCAGCTCCCCGTCACCAATACACGTATATTATATCTTTTAGGATATGATCTGCTTTACCTATACATAACATACCTATCGTTTTTATATATACATGATGCGTGAATAGGATATCTTTTCCTGGCTCATCTGTCAAATTGAACTCGTTAGGTAGGTAGGTCTGTACTTACTTGTTTTTTCTACGACAATTCAATTATCCACCCACGGTGATCGTACAACACATTCATATAAATACAAATTATACCACATCTAATTCTCTATATTAACATTAAGAACTTCTGTAATATTATACTCTTTTATTACCACCTACTACTACCTAATTACTATATTGTCTTTAATAATTGGATGCTGATAATTTATCCAAAGGTCATTTAATGGGAATAATCTCAACTTTTGAGTATAGCTTGTAAAAGTTGGTACTGATTGGAGTGATGCATAGAGTCATGTGTGTCATGCAACATAAATTATACTTCTAAGTATGTACGTTCAATCTAGAACTTACGATTAGAGTCGATTTTTGTTCATACATTAATTGAATTTGTTTATAAATGCATAGTAGCATAAAATTCCAATCTATTTGGTATGAACATGAAGGATGTTACGTGTAAATATTTCTTTTTAAATTAAAAAATAAGTCAAACGTATTGTACATCTGAAACAAAGATGAAACTCACAAACGCAGTATTGCCATATACTTCTATGTATACTCACTCAGTTCGGTACTTTCTCGTATATTATCAAAACACAAATTCTTATAGGTTTATTACATCAGTCGTGTTTTTATTCAATGCTTTTGTATTACTGTGATGTAAGTGCTTGAAATGTTCATACTAGACTACATGTAAGTTTCCGAGGATGAAAGTAAGTGGTTGCGTCGAAACTGTTTACCTAAGCAAATTGTCTATTGTGCTGCAAAAACAAATACACAGTGCTTTGAACTTTGAAATCATAAAATGTCAAATCAAATGTCAAAAAGTGTCGTAACATAAAAGGCTGTCATCGTACATAGCCGGTAAAACATCATAAATTGTCAAATTCTATCATGAAACATGTAGTACATAGGAAGAATTGGTTGAGAACACGTATTGGATGAAGGGAAGGTACCGCAGTCATTCAGTAAGTAAGTATATCTATCAACTATATCTTCTCGGTAAATATATGCAATTTAATGTTTGTACAGTACCTACTGATAATAAATGGCTGCATTGAGACTGTAGATGGTATATCGTATTGGTAGGTTCACCTCGTAACATTTCCATCTACAGATAAGCACGCGGTGGTAGTGTGCAATCTCTCTCTATTATTATGTACTTTTCTCACATCGAGTAACTGCTTGATAAGGTGATACTCTGCTAAAATTGCTGTGCCAAATGATGCAAAAAGAAGCGAGAAAAAAATCTATTTGATTTCAACATCTGCACTAAAGAACGCTATATATATATATAATACTGGGGTAGTGTAACGTATTGCTAGATTGCTACTACATTTACGTAACTAATGTAACGGAATGTAGGCAATGTAGGCTTAATGTACGCATTATTCAACTTTCTCTCTATTTTGATGGAATAAAAGCCCTACGTTGATTGTACAACGTAAAATGTATCCTGAAGAGTTTTGATGATGGACACAATGTCACACAATAAAGAAGCCAAGAACAAAGATTCTGTTGGAGAGATGAAATAGAATGCAAACTTCTAAGAGAAGAAATGAAGTGGTAAACATGATAAACCATTGTAAACGGATTTAAAAAAGTAGCTAAAGAAATAACTATACGCAATTTTTTAACATTATACTATGTACCCTTATTATTTTATATCTATTTCCAGTCTGGATTTTATGTCAAAAACCGCATAATACGTATCAGAGTAATGAACAGCTGTATTTTAATAACCTGTCGGCTACGTTTGTACTGTATCTTTGTAACCTTTCGGCTACCTTTGTACTGTATCTTTTTAACCTGTCGGCTACCTTTGTACTGTATCTTTTTAACCTGTCACCTACGTTTGTACTGTATCTTTGTAACCTGTCGGCTAGCCTACTACTGTATCTTACATTGATCTAATGTTAGTAATCCTGTAGGCTACCCTAGTACTGTATCTTACTAATCGGCTAACTACACTCAACTGTAAAGCAGAAATCAAACTCATACATATACAGATAGATAGATTCTTAGACAGACAGACAGATTTCCTGAAGTTCTTAGGTAAGTATCGGTTCCGATACTTAATAATAATCTTTTTGATGCAGATCTTGTTTAATAATAATAAATTAATAATAAAGAACTCTTCTTGCTACAGACCCAATTTATTATTTCGATGTTGGTCTAGATGATGTTTTCTCTCTTTGCTACGGACTAAACAACCATGTATTTGTGATGTAGAAATCTTGTACAGGTTGTATTCATGTATCACTTATAGAAGACTGTATATAATATATAGTACACACCTAGGTAGGTATAGGTATCGTAGGTTTATGTATTTTAGTACCTTGGGGCATTAAATATACACGCAGTAATTTTCTATCGATTATGTTGTCAGGTTCA
>JAQFYB010007740.1:0-10487 GCA_034694085.1 Pogonognathellus longicornis
CAGTAATATGCACGAACCGAACACGAACAGTAATATGCACGAACCGAACACGAACAGTAATATGCACGAACCGAACACGAACAGTAATATGCACGAACCGAACATGAACAGTAATATGCACGAACCGAACCCGAAAAGAATTTTTAGAACCAAACACGAACAGTAATATGCACGAACCGCACCCAAGCCGATTTTTTTCAAACCGAATCCAAAAAACCATTTTGGTTTTAACCAAACTACTTCGTAATTATGGTTGGAAACAATAATTTGACTTCAGTTATCAGAATATGTAGTTTAATATTCAATTAATCACATTCTGTATAAAATGTATATAAGAGGTAAATGACCATATTAGCTAGAATTTAATCGAGCAAGAAATTTTTTCTTGATAAACAGCAACCGAACATAAATTTGGATGTCGAAACGAGACGAACTCGAACATGAGAAAAAAACGAACTTGTATTACAGGATTTGATTTTTTTAATCGAACGACTAAATGATATATCCTTATTGAATATTCCAATAATTCAACCATGTAAGGTTATGCTTGAAATTATATATGAGATTTTATTTCGCTTAATCCGTGTTAGCAATGTGAGTATCGTAGCAATTTTAAGTGCGGTTGCATTATACATGTCACCGTGAATTAGTAAGATTGATTAGGTAGGTGCAGCAATGTGTAATAAATGTTGAAAAATCCATCAATTTGTTACCCTGAAGAGTTTCGCTGCTAAACACTAAATTGTGGTACATATTCTCATATCTTCAATAGTCATTACAATAACATCGTTATATATGCCACACGGCATACGAAGTCGTAATAACAATTTGAGTAATTTAGTGCATTGCCTGTATCACCCAAAGCCATAATAAATGCAAGATAGAGGTACGACCGAAAACAATAAAACAATATATTCAGTTTCACTGGCGTAGCCAGGCATAGGGCAAAGGGGCAATTGCCCCCCGAAATCCGGAAAAATAGGTTTTTTTGCTCTGAAAGAGCAAAAAAACGCGAAATTTTTCGCGCTTGGCTCGAATTTTGTGTATTTTAGGTTCATTTTTGCCAAATTTGCTCAAATTTGCGAAAATGAGCACATATATACCTCATGTTTTCAGTTTGCCCCCCCCGAAACCAAATCCTGGCTACGCCCCTGTTCGGTTTGGGATTTACGGACTGCGATACCCAAAAAGTGTGTTTTTGGAAATCCCAAATTGAATCAAAAACGATATCTTTTCGAATCAAACCCGAAAATGTGTGTTCGAACAGAGTCATAACATAAATTTATTCGAACCGAACTCAAAAATAAAAGGTGGAACCTAACCCGAAATGAATTTTTTCGAACCGCAACCGAAATGAATTTTTTCGAATCGAACCCGAAATGAATTTTTTCAAACCGAACCCGAAATGAATTTCTTTGAACCCAACCCGAAATAATATTTTTCGAATAGAACCCGAAATTCGGTTTTAGCCAAACTAATTTTGGTTGGAAACAATAATTTGACTTTGTTATCAGAATATGTAGGTTAATAATAAATTTAATGACATTCTGTATAATATGCATATATCAGTGCCTAACCGACGTATACCCGAGCATACCCACGTGGGTAGGGCCCCGAGAGGTAGGGGGCCCCACAAAGGACAAATAATTTGCTAAATTTTGATGCATTTTTTAAATGCACATCAGAAAATAAAAAGACTCAATTGGTAGCAACGAATTTCTTACGAATCCAATCCTTGGCGAGCAGAAAAGTTTAGACTATCAATGGGATGAGGGAATTTATCGTAATAATTCAATATTTTAACTGTTCAAGTATTTGGTAATTTATAGTTACAGTTAAATAATAAACAAACTCTTATGATGAAAAGAGCAAAAATAAAAAGCGGAGCTCAGAAAAGGTCAAAAATGAAACAATTAGAGGTTGATAACAAGAACTTAGCCATTGCAGCTCAGAATTTTAAAATCTCGACCTCTTGTAAATTGTCAAGAAGAAGTTGTTAATACAGAAAATCCCTTATGTAGAGTCAATTATTATTCATTTTATTCCTGAAAATATTAACATTGTAAGCAGCACCTTTAAATATTTTAAATATCATTTATGAGAATATAAAATTAAATTCCCGAATAGAAAACCTGCTTTGCGAATAATATTTAATGCTGCCCGTGAATGTTGTTGCTAATGCGCGCTACTTCCCAAAGCTGAACTTAATTAAAAACTATCTACTTTCAACAATGGGTCAAGAAAGGTTAAGCAATCTTATTCATAGAGAAAACTATTTTAGATAATGTTGAGTTGGATGAATTAATTAATAAATTTACAAATGCGAAGGTAAGAAAAGTAAACTTCTAGCGTTAAAAATATATTTTCTCAAAACATCATTTTTTGCAAAACCGAAAATTGTTTTACTTTAATTAAATCTTCAATAAAAATATTCATGGGTTTTAGCGTATTAATAGATGATTGAGTACCACAATGCACTTATATCCAAAACAGTTTTTGTCAACATTATTCCTCAGAAGAAAAACTAGGTTCATTGATGATTGTTTCTATTAGAATGGAATAAAACTAAACTTTTAAAGCGACAGAATTCCAATTGCTTTCTTATTATTATGTATAAAAATTTTAGAGGGGCCCAAAGCAGTTTTGAGGTGTAGGGGCCCCAAAATGTACGGTTAGGCACTGGCTATATTATAACAAAAAATATCGCTGATTTGTATTAAATGTGAAAAATAAAATAATAATATTTTTAATGGTTGCGACTTAGTAGCATTGCTTGTGTTTACAAACCGATTTAATATTAGTGATTTTCAAAACTCTTGGTTGTTCTTCTCACGGTAGTTGAATCTGGACCGCACGCATTGCAAAATCATAAAAATACAGATAGCTTTATCATTCCGTTTGAGATGATTTAAAATGTTGCGTTTACGCAAAAGGTGGATTCTAATTATAGCTACTTTGTGCGAAATAAATTATTGCGATATCTTACGATGTTAGAATAAATACCTACCTACTCCCTTTTCATTAAATTAGATAGTTTTTTGGCCATACATGTTAAATTGCAGGCGTCTATATCAGCTAAGATATCTACTCAATTTCTAGGTTTGCATTACTTTGAAAAGGTGTTGTTTCCAGTAGCCTAAAGAACAAACGTGTGCAAATCTCACACATTAACTTTGGATGGCTATCAGTTTATATTAAAATCATGATTCTTCTGTTTGCGCAAATCTGTGGCATAATTTTTATTACTTATAGGTTCGTGTGAGAAAAGAGCGTTGTCGTTAACATTGACCATTAAAACACCCTCAAAAAGCCATATTTGAGGTCCGTGTCTAGAGGCAGCTCTTCTAAAATATTCTCAATATAAAGCTTGAGTTAATTTTAACCTTTGGACATAAATCAATGCAAGTTTTTCTCACCCCATCAGTGTCAATTATACACAGGCGCGTAGGGAGGGGGGTTGCCCAGGTTGCCCGGGCAACCCCCAAACTTTGACAGCTTACTCTAGATATTGACGTTTTGTGGAAAAACAATTATAATATACTAAATAATAAATATTGATTAGTGTGAATATTTTCCTTTCTTCAATGTCCTAAGATAAACTATTTAATATAAGACACCCCTTTGCCTGTATTGCTTGAAATTCTTGATTTTTGCTTGACAATAACTTGACTTATTTGATCGGGCAACCCCCAAATTTCAATCCTAGCTACGCCCCTGATGATACATAAGCATAAATTTATTATCCGACCAGTGTACTGATAATAGTCATGTACTCAAAATAATATGAGAAGTGTTTGGTGTATTCTGACTTGTTACAACTCGTATTACACGGTTCAAGGAGAATTATAGAATATAAATTGCAAACGAAATATAAAAACTAGGTACATGCCTATTCTACAATACGTGGTAGCTACAATAATGTACTCCAGACTCGATATGGTAAACATGCCAATTAAAATTTATTACTCATAAATATGTCGTTTGCTTGCAGACAGCTGCACATAATGTATCCACGTCAGACATTGGAGGAGGCTACTGCAAAATAATAAGGAAAAATGTCCTGTTCTTGACATCTTGGCAGAGACATTTATATAAGTAGAAGTACAGTCAAAAATTTAGAGAGAGGCTTCAACCCCTTAAACCCCCATAAATTCGACACTGCTTGGAAGTGCCATTATTATATATTAAATTCTTGTCTCGACGATTCACATTCAGTCAATATTGTCACTGTTCTTTCTATGGGTAGTAATTGTGCAAAATAATAAAATAGCACACACTCAATGTTCAAAATTCAGATTTATTTAAATGTCCGAGTTATGAAAATGTGAATAAACAATATTTCTCGATATAATAACATAAACTAATCAGCAAAAAATTCTCTTCTCTACATGACAATTAGCGAATAAAATTCGTTGTATATATAGTAACATACAGAGAAATAAATACCACATAATAATTATGAAATTATAGGTACCACAAATACAATTAAACAACTTGAGAACTACTATAACAATTGAAGTATACGTGATTAAAGTACCATGATTTTAATTTTGTCTTGCCTTTTTCATATTTCTTTAAAATTTAACTCTGATAACAAAATAAACGACAAAAATATTTTATGCAATTAACTTCATGGTTCATGTGATTGCTGTGTCGTAAACTAACTTAAAAATTTATCTTTTGTAATTTGTAAAAGAAAATGTGTTGTACATTTTCATTAGATTATTATTACCTTAAGAACTCAATACCAATCTTATGTTACTTAATTGATTCACCTAATTTGATTTTAATTTAATCTTGGTATTTGCCAGTTTTGCAGCAATATTAGCAATTATCTAAATTTAAAGTAAAATTTAAAGAAATGGAAATTTAGTCAAAATATATATAGGTACACTTATATGACTATGTAAAGGTCAATACTACTTGAACATTTCATTTAAGATACAATATACACATATACATATGCAATATATATATACGTATATTATATCTTGAATGAAATGATCATGTAGTTCAATTCCAACTGCTGCTATTTTCTCACATAAATCATTTGCCATCTAAACCAATAATTTCAAATTGCTTTTTCTTGAGAAAGATGTAAACTATATATTAAGTAAATGTGCTATAGTTTTGGCTGAAAGCAGCTTTAAATATTCGGAGTGGCATAGTCGTATATTACTGTTCTGCAATTAAGCAAAATGAGCATGGGTGTGTTCACAAGCGTCAATGCATTTCAATAATTCTAATGAAATTTATTTGAGGGGGACTCCGAGATTTCCTGTTTAGTGTTATTGCAAGATATTACTGGAAAAAAGAGCATTTAATGGATGGAACTTTGATTTTTTATCCTTTGTCTAATTGACTTTCCGACAAGGAAGCCCATCATTGCGCCTTGTCAAAAATAAACAAATATTTGCCTTAGATGTAACGAACATTATTACACGAGGGAACCCTGTTACCCCAGTGAAAATGGAACCTGAAACGAATGGAATACTCTGCTTTAACGAAAAATTAAAATATTATTCATCAACCATGTGGACATGTATTTAAATGAATTATTCTACTAAGCACAATTTGATTGAAAAAAGTTCCACTCGTTCGATGAAAGAAATTGAAAACTTTCCTGAATGTCCAGTAAAAAATAAGAGCACAAATGAGTCACCTAGACTAACACAGGGTTAGGATTTTCATTGAAAATCAGTGCAGTATTATTAACCAAATTTTTTACGGCAAAATGCATCATAAAAACAATCGAAATTATTTTCAGAAATATATACAAATACAAGGAATACGAAAGTCACCAAATGGAAAATAAATGTCAGTCAATAACTGCGGCACTTGCTTTTCTAATGGTCGAATTGTAAATATAAAAACATAAAATCCTTCCAATTTGGTCGAAACTGGTGGCAATAAACTAAAATATTTTCCTACATACCGTATTGAGAGAACCGACTAATTGTTTTTGAACCATGGATTTGAAACTTCGAAGTTCAATCTGGGATCTAATGAGCGGAGACAAATTTTAGTGTGCAAATGAAACAGCCAACATGTAACTGTAAATTGTCTTTAGGTGTAAGTGACGGTAAAAGTTTTATATTTGCAATAATTTGTAACTTCAAAACCTTACAAACGTAGATTATCCATATGAACCGCTAAAGGCAGATTTCCTACTAACGCTTTGAATTCATTATCATACTGGTAGTGCAATGCATTTTAACAGCTTGTTATTAATTGCTAAATCTTCATAATTGGTAACCCGGTCAATGTGCGTTTTTCTGTATTTTATTGACCCTTATTAGAGGAATATCCTAAACCACGTGGGTATACTTTTCGATTTGAACTCGACTAGTGTGTGCAACAATAAAGACATACATCCAATCTCAAATCATACTTAAGTACATAAATGATAAAATTGACTTTACATGAGTTGAATATTTTTGGCGATAATAAGCATTCAAAATATTATCTCCTAATTGATTACCCTTAAACCTTAATGAGAGCAATTAACTGTGCTTTGTAATTTCAACTCATTGATGGAGGAACAGTGTGAATCTAAATTTTGTGCATGGCGTCTCCTTGAGATTATCAACAAATTAACAGGAGTCGTTAGGGCTTCATACGTTGGGCATTTTAATTTACGTTTAGTTCTAAATGAAGAGAATCTAAACGTTTTATGACTGCATTGAGTTTTAATGTGGAAGCACAATAAATGTAAGTATATTACCGCCCAGATGAAACATTAGGTGCATGTTGACTATCTAAGGAAATACCAATAAAGACTATAAGATAAATTGTTACAAGTAATGATTATTCTTTAGACGTTTAGGGGCTATCTAAGAGGGAAGTTTCCTGATTGTTTGTTGGTATCGTCCAATGTATGATCCATCCGGAAAATTCCACCATGCAGTAGCATATACCTAGAAATATATCACAGCATTTTTAAATAATTTTTGTTGAGTTTTGAGATTTAGTTTGATATAAATAAATTAAAAATTATTTCAGATAAAGCTTAAAATATACAAATATTTATTATTTAATAAATTATTTGTATTTCATCATGCTCTTATAATTAAGGTCGCATTGGATATAGCTACTCAATTCAGTGTTAATAAATCCTATTATTTCAATTTATTTCTTGGTTGTATGAATTAGAGAAAGTTTTTAAAATAATTATAAGCATTATTGGTTAATGAAATACTTTTAAAAATTCGACTGCCTTTACTGCCTTACCACAATGTACAAGGATAGATACACCAACACAGGCTGTGAAATGGCTGCCAATTTAAAGAGATGTCTAGACAATGTTTCCATATACTCGCTCTAACTGAACTGTCGACATTGAGTTAAAATTCCACCGAAAAGAATTGGACGACGAAATGTAATAACTCTTACATTAAGGGTAACCAAATTGCGAGAATATTTTGAATGAAGATGTCATTAGAAGCAAAGCGAGCTCATTAAAAAGTCAGTTTGATGTTCTGAAGTTCAATCTGCGATTGTGTCTATTTCCTTATCATTGCTTCATCATTGGTCGGGTTCAGATTCAAATTCAAAAGTACACCAACATAGTTTTCAATATTCCTCCTATAATGGCCAATCACTTTTTGTACGTGTCCAATGAATTTAAAAAATTAACGCTAAAAAGTTGGTTACAAAAACTTCAAGGGCAGTATGAAGTAAGGATGCACACTGAGTGGTCATATGGGCACTCTGCATTTGTTCTTTTTTCACAGTTGTAAGTTTGTAAGTTATTAAAGAGACAGAACTTCCACCTTCGCTTGCACTTTGAGACAATTGGTTTACATGTTGGCCGATTCATTTGCACTAACACTTGTAGCCGCTCATGAGTCCCCAAATTAAATTCGAAATTTGAAACCCATGGCATACAAATAATTGGTCACTTTTTCCAATATGGCATGTGGCAAAATATTTCCGTTTGCCACTAGATTCGACCAATTTGGAGAGATTTTATGTTTTCAGCTTTGCAACTCCAGCAATAGAAAACGAAGTACATACTATTCATTTGCTGAGAATGAGTTTCCATTCCGCAACTTGCTGCAATATAATAACTTTAAATAGTATGAAAATTTTTACAATATGTTAAAAATTAAGGTGCGTACTTTTCATGCCCAATGATATATATATTAAAGCAAAGTTCACTCTTTTTCTACAAAAAATCTTAATATTATAAAAAATTCTTAAAAATGGAAATTCAAATTAATATAAATAAAAGGTCACTTGTGTTAAACTACAGATAAAATCTTTTATGGACCCACATTTAATCCTTTTTAACACGCTATTGAATTTTGAGTCATCTTTGTGAAAATTGAAAAATACATACCTAATTCCTTGTGTTTTTGTATTTATGTAAATGATTCCGATTATTTTTAGGATGATTTTCCCCTGTAAAAATTTCGCCAACGTTGTTTCACTAATCTCCAATATAAATCCTGACCATTGTATTTTTTGTATGAGGAATTTGTGATTTCATTTTTTACACTGCTGTGCATTCAGGCAAGTTCCAAATTGTATTTCACTGAACGACTGGAACTGTTCTCAAACGAATTGTGCGGAGTCGATTAATCCATTTGAACACGTCTCCACTTGGTTGGCAAATAATATTTTAATTTTTGGTTAAAACAGTGCGTACCATGCGTTTTAGACATTCCATTTAACTAGAAACAAGATATCCATGGTGTAGTAAATTCACCAAATACAATGCAAATTTTCACTTGCATTGCCAATGCCCATATGGAGGACTTTTTTCTCGGAAACGGAATTAGACAACGTATAAAAAATCGAAGATTCATCTCTCAAATAGACATTTATATACTAATGTCTCTCAATGGCACATTGCGAAAAATTTCTGAGCCCTTCGGATACAAATTTCTTTAGAATTGTTAGAGTTCATAGACACTTATGAACACACACATGTTCATTCTGCTCAATCCAAGAACAGTAATATACGACTATTACACTCGGAACATTTAATTTTGATTTTAGCCAAACAAATGGCACACTTTATTATAATTCACATTTTCATCACGAAAAGCAAATTAGGAATTTTTAATTTATACTCAAATAATTTGGGTGACAATGCAACAGTTGGAATTGAACTAAATGATCAAACGGTAGACTTTAGCATTTTCTACGCTACAACGCTCATCTCATTGGCTATAATAAAAGCCTTCCTAATTGGTTATAACACTAAGGATATTTTACATTTGATTCGCTACAATAAAGTTTGCCATAATTGGTCGCATGCAAAATATTCTCCTACATGCTCAATCGTACACTTCAAAACGCGTTTGCAATTTAGTAGGTACCACACCGAATGAATGTGTTTATTAGCTCTCACAAGGTCTTTTAGAGCGGATGTGTCCGTATGTAGGTCGGCACTATAATTCGAGCAATTAGTTTCTTGAAGAAACCTGTATCAGACATGTATCCACTAAGGGCGATGAGAGTAGGTATATACTCTATCACCCCCTACCCCCGATTATTAAGCATAAAATATGCAATATTGCAATTTATGTGTTTTTCCTCGCGAGTTGAATATATATGCAACAAACTATGACTGTTTGCATTTATATCGTTTGAGATACAATTTTGTCTCATTTATTTCTTGGCATACGGTGAAAAAATACTTTTTTACGAAAGAGTCAAACACATGTTCTGTGAAATTTTATGCGAAGGTAAAGTTCGTTTGCCAGTTCATATCACTAACAGAATATAGTGTCGAATGCATACTAAGACAATAAAAGATTGGTGCTTTTGAGATGGTTTGATTTTAATACTTATATATTTTTAATGTTTTCGATTGCCCAATAAAAACAGTGTTTTCAACAATTGAATTAAAAAATCACCATACGAACATGGCAAACATAGAGAGTCACCCTGACAGTGTCAAAATTATTAGAAAATAGAAGCACTTTTAACATATTTGGTTACGTCTTTTCATATCTATACTGAAAAATGATATTATCATCTTTTGAAAATGAATATGTAGTTTTAGACATCATTTTTCTGCGATTTATAACTTTACGGGAATTCACAAAACATCACAAATTTTTGTTCAGGATTGCCACTTGTAAGAGCAAACGATACTTTAAATTCCACTCGTAATTTCTATGCAATTAGGTATATATTTGTACTCAATTCAAGTTTTGCAAGAAAGTTCTCTCGTGAGGTCCATGTATTTTTATTATGCGGTTAACAGTATTTAAGTGCTGAACATAGTAGACTAAACAAAGGCATTATAGTAGTCAGAATAATGCCACTTTTATACTGAACCGAATTTCTTGATGAGTCATGTAATTTCCAGCAAGTTAAATTACCGTATTTATTCCAATAAAAGCCGGTACCTCTTTTAAACGCCGGCCTCTATTAAACACCGGCCTCTATTAAACCCCGGGGGTAAATTGAGATTTCCCCACTAAAATACATGGAGTCTCATCCTGACAAGCCATTAAACGCCGGGTCAAAAA
>JAQFYB010007741.1:0-10487 GCA_034694085.1 Pogonognathellus longicornis
ATTTCCGTATTTTTACGTATTTATCCATATTTCCCGGAACAGACATGCTTACGTTCCTGGAAATGCCAACCCTGACCAAAATGTCAAAAATTAATAGACAGGTTAAAAAAACTGATTCATGAATACTGAATTAAATACGGACGCTGTAGGACCCCATCGGGCTAATATAGTTTTCATGGGGTAAGTAGCTCAATACTGAAGAATAAATTCTGCCGCTTTCGGGAGGAAAACCCTGCTAGAATCGTTGTTTTAGGATGACTTGGATTGTTGGTTGCACTTGCACTGATACTTTAAGGCTGGCAAATACCTATTTCAATTCCCGCTCGTTATGGCCTGATTTCTGCTCAGGGTAGACACAAACTTGCTACCACCCTCCAATTTCTGATAGTACAGGGTTGTGAAAATCTTTCTTTGCACGAAATTGGTATGCAAAGTTTTAGTACGCCTTGAAGTACCAAACCGTTCAGCAATTAATTACGATTTTCATCAATATCAATTGCCAGATATGGTGACTGGAACACCCCGAATTTGCATTTTACAATCTCTCCATTTTATAAATAAAATGGAATATAAATAAATAAAATGACGCGAATTGATTATCACTTCTTCCAAAATACTCTTTTTCAATCAATTATTAAAATTACTTCCAGGTAATTTTTGATTTAAAATAGATCGAGGTTATCCTGATTGAAAGTATAATATATTTTTGAGACCTTTTGGGTTGCTATGAAATGAGTATTGCGCCCAATATCACTCCGATGGTGGGAGTAGGATTTTCAATGTATTAACGATAGGTTACAGCCACCCTTAACTAAAAGAGCGTTTTTCTAGTTTTGTACTTTATACATTTGTAGGCGTAGTTACATGCCCATGACCATCCCTCTACCCAAAATGCCTATAATATAATGTTTAATCAACTTCTTGTTCTAGACGAAAGAAAAAAGTTGACGTCGTCAGTGGAAATACAATGGGAAAAACGTCAGAAGAAGCAGCTAAAGAAGGAGGCTGACAATTTAAGTGATAGCGATTCAGATGATGACGCAATGCAAGAATTCGACGACTGTGTTGTAAAGGTACAAAACAATGCAATTCGACTTTTAGTTTCCTAAGTTTCCTTGATTCCCTTGAACTGCATCTGTGTTTTATCTGTGTATATTCAGGTACCTATCACAAATAAATATTTCCTCCAAAGTCTCCAAATGACGTCACATAATGTGATATGGTAATGATTAAAAAAAATCCTTTGATACGCATATTTTAAATATCACATTATGCAACGTCATTTGGAGGCAGAATCGAGCTTCAATTTTATTTCTGATAAAATATGTATTTGCGCCAGACCAGCCTTTCGTAATAGGTTTTCTTATTTGCTTAGTTTGGAATTTAGCGTGCTTCCCTCTAGGTATTGGGAGGAAATATAAAGAGCTGTTTTGCTTCCAGCCATATGCAGGACTTATAAAAGTCAAGTCATCCGAATTCTGACATAACGAAAATGAATGGTTCTTATTTTCTCGTGATTTAATATGACAAAACACATTTATAATCAACTTTTAGAGATGATTGCAATACAAATTTTTAAAAATTGAATATCAACAATTAAAATTCCAAATTGGCGCCATTTTTTTTGTTATGTAATGACTGATTACAATTAGGCATTTTGACTCCCTCAAATCAATTTCTGTATACGGCCGCGATGTGTATAATATACATATTTTAAAGTTAGCATTAGTTGTATTTAGTAATGACATATATATAAGTACTTTAGTGACAAGGAAGCCAAATGTGAATTTCAGAATTGTCGTGCATAATTTTGATATATTTTATTGAATACAACATGAAAAGTAAGCCTTAATTGCGTTTAGTCATCCCAAATTGTATTAAAATGAAACAGGCACCAATCTTGGATTTTAAAAGTTGCCGCACATATTACTGATTGATTTTATTGAATTCAGCATGAAAAGTGAGTTTTAATTGTACTCCGGCATTACAAATAACAATAAAATAAAAATGTGGCCAATTTTTAATTTTAATTCGATACTCAGTTTTTAAATAGTTGTATTAAAATCAGCTCGAAAAGTTGAGTGTAAATGTGTTTTGTCACATTAAATGACGAGAAAATTGAGAACGGCGACAATGCGTAATTTAAATTGTCGATACTCAGTTTTTAATTACTTGCATAGCTCACAAAGTTGACTACAAATGCATTTTTGCATATTAAAAGACGAGAGAATGCAAACGGCAACAATTTGTAATTTTCATTTTCGTTACGTCGGAATTCGGATGACTTGACTTTTATAATGCCTGCTTATGGCTGGAAGCAAAACAGCTCTTAAATTTCCTGCCAATAGCTGGAGGGAAGTTTGATAAATTCTGTTCTAAGACAAAAATAAAACCTACTACGAAAGGCTGGTATGATTTGCGCTACCTGAATATACAGGGTGTCTCAGTCATTGGTTACGCTAGTTAATACATGGGTAGTCCGTTCGCTTTGTTTTGCCTTATGATATTTGAAATTCGCTGACCTCGAGGCCAGCGAATTAAGAGTTTGTTTCCTCAACTAAACTTTGTTAATGAATAAACATAATACAATCGTTTTTAGGGAAAAAGCACACCATTAAGTTCGTACTTCCGAGTAGCTCGAAATACATTCAGTATGCTGTTTCAAGGAAAAGATGCGTCATGTTCCGATGTTGAGTCTGAATATTGGAAAATGGTACGGGAAGGAACTCGCCACCTGTGCGTATATTCCGGAAGTATTGACTGTGCTGGTGTTGGATGGGGGTTCCCCCTTCCCAAGGCAGGGGCTAAGCATCCTTGGAATCTCAAAGTCCTAGCTAATAGTCAAGGGTCTGCTTTGAGAAGTATGGGTCCAGTTATGGGTACAAGTTCATTTTAATTTGCCTTCACTTAAACCCACCCCTTAAGTCAACTTACGTTGTTGCTCCTACTTATATTATAACATTGTATATTATCACAATGTAGGAGCAACCGTGCCAACTCTTCATGTGGCGATGGTTTTCACAACTTATTGTTGGTATCGTGATCCTCATTCATTGCCTTGGATTGAATATTTACATTCTGGAGCCAATAAAATTTGGTACTCGATCCCAGGAGCATACGAAGGGAAATTCAGACGAGCGTTAAAGGAGTTAATGCCATTGCAATGTAAAAATAAAAAACTCTGGCTTGCCTCTGACTCCGCCATGGTAAGCTTAACAACACCCATTTTCTTCCAACCAATCAACTGTGTCCCGTTTTGTCTTTAATTCTCATGGTAATTAGCTATTTTCACTGGAAATGGAATTTATAGGTTCCCCCTGAAATGCTGTTGGAGAGAGGAGTTGCGGTGGCCAGGGCCATTCAAAATCCTGGAGAATTTTTGATAGTTTTTCCAAAGACGTTTACATCCGCTGTGTGCACAGGTTACTTGGTATCTGAAAGCGTGTGTTTTGCACTTCCAGCGTGGTTAAATTCCTGCATTAATGTTTTCAAGGTCAAAATTGTTACCAACTTACCATAAAATGTTGCTTTATTCACATACTTACATGTTAGCATGTGTTAGTACTGTGCAGACGCCTAACATAGAATTCATTTTTTCATATAGGATATACGCGAAAGTAAGGAGCCTCCAGTGTTTGCGTTAGAGAAACTTCTGTTAAGTATTGTTTTGGATAACCGAGCTTCCAGTGAAGTTCTTCAAATGGTGAGTTATTGATTTAAGAGCATCTGCTGTTGGTGCCGGTTACTTTGAAATTATGCAATTCCGTCTATCTAATAACCTCTCACAGAATCCCATGGTTTGTGTTTGTTGTTTATTAAAGTTTTTGTTCTAATTCAGTCATTACCGCTCATAGAAGAAGTTTTAAGCGAAGAATACTCATTGCGAAGAAAACTGATAGCTTTAGGACTTTCTACAGGCAAAATGGGTCCCAATTCCGACAAAGTAGCAAAAAAGAAAACTAAACGCGAGGAGGAACATGTTCATCAATGTGATATATGTAATTATATTTTGCACTTGTCCATTGTAAGTCAACTGAGAAGAACACATCATTTGTTGCAATTACACAACATTGTACAACTGAGTATTTCAATTACCAAGACATTCTATTGTTTTATAATTATTCATAGGTAACAAATACAGCTAGAGAATTTGACCTCTGCCTGCCACATGCTCTTCAACGCTTTTCAAAAACAAAATCGCATATAAAAGGATCAGTCCTTCTTTATGATCGTACAGATGTAAGTAATTAATTCTATTATTATTATTTTATGTATTATGTATCTCTAACATTTATTTGGTAAGACATTGCAAAGGTGCTGCAACAAAATAACTTTTTTATTCATATTTGAATTCAGGAGGATCTTCAAAGTATAGTACAAGGTGCCAAAAATCGACTGGAAAAACGATCTTCATAAGGCCATTTATCCCACCCAGGCAACATAAAATAATTTGCATTTATGTGTACAAATTGAGTCTAGGTAAGTTAAAGTGTTATTGAAGGAAGTTTGTTGGATGCATAGGGTAGAGGATTTGTTATTTTGGAGCTTATCATTTAATCAAGCCTTTTCAATATGCTAAACTCAATGAATGTTCTATTGTTTTACATGATAATATTATTAGTAATTGTATGAATGATTTATTTCGCAATTAGTTTGATTGACTCTTGACATTTGTTTGAGTTTCTCGAACTGTCATCTATACATACAGTAACAAATCGTACAGTAATTGGGTCACATACATTCATTGGAAACAAAATTATCGATACTTACTAATTAAAAGGCTTCTTTGCCAAAGTACTCGATTCGATGCCCAGACCCAGCACTTTCAATATTATTGAAATTGTTACTTCTAAACATAATATTTGATTATCGTTGCTAATATTAATATTATTATATAATATGCACCATATTGTAGAATTGTAGCAGTATTTATTGCAAAGTACAATACATGACGAATTCCTAACCCGTTGGGTCATGTCAGGAATTCAATTTTTCTATGAATTTGAGATTAATTGCACCTGAAGGGCACATTCCTTGGAAACATTTTGTATATTCTACATTTTTGCATAATCTCTCAGGTATGAGACTATACGGCGTTTTGACATGTTGACTTTTAGAAGGCTGTAACTTGGCCATTATTTATACGACTGGGTTAGCACACAGGTAGATAATATTCCCGCCTATTCTAATTTTGACTATTTTTGCTGTGTATTCCTTTTTTGAAAAATAATTGTTTTTTATCTTTTTAATCTAACTGATTTTTTTAACTTAAACTAAACTGTCAAATATAATCACGAATTAGAAACAAAAAACTTAAAAAATCGGATTGGCGGGAAAATATTTTTATTTGTCAAGATATAAAAATACGTACATTAGAAAATATTATCTATCTACTGTGCTTTGAACCTAATCCGATACAAAATTGCCTAATTGCCGAGTTACAGCCTTTAAAAAGTCAACATATCAAAATGCTCGCCCTACCACACCTGGGTAATTATGCGAAAATGTGGGAAAATGCTCCGGATCCAGAGGGGTGTGCCTTTCAGATGCGATTGATCTCAAAATAGAAATATTGAATTCCCAACATGGCCCAACGAATTGGGAATCCGTCTTATAATATTGTTAACATAAATTATTAATATCGTTTTGTAATGTGGAGGCACTAAAATCGTTAGTATGTTTGTGTAGTATTACCAATGATAATTATTATGATATAGGAATGTCAAGCTATAATGCCATCGTAATTAACATTTTAGTGTATTCTATTTATAGGACTAAGTACTCTTTCAGTTTGCAATATAAATCGACAGAAAAACAGTACCTAATAAAGCTGTTTTGGTAATTATATCTTCATGATGGATTTTTGATTGATTCATAATAAGATTCACCTCGCTAGACCTACTCTCATTTCGTAAAATCACAAATCTTTGACACAACAGATATATCATATCATACCCATTGTAATTAGACAACACGACAACAATCGCCACTAAAGAAAAAAATTCTCACAAGATGTATTTTGCAAAAGATATTGCCGAAATAACGGAATTATTAAAACATTTATTTGTCTTATCTCAACGGAGGGCTACTGCAGCATAAGTAGTGGTATAAAGTATAAACGAGCCGACTCAGCTTGTTGTCAGGCGGGTTTGGGTTTGGACAGCATTTTACAAAATGTTTCGGGCTAGAAATGTTGAACTGTACAAGTTCGAGACGATTCTGCATAATGTTTTCAATATTTTAGTTAAAGTTGAGACTACTCGAGGCGATTAAAAAATCATTGCTAAAGAACAAATTCATAGTCCTACCCACTGACAGGTGCAAACCTCCTAGGGCTCCAGGGTGGTCCTTCCCGGCGAAAGGCCAGGGGGGAAGCACCTCCCTGGCTTTTCGGGCCACGGGGGGTCGATCCCTATTACAGCGGCCGAGGTTTGCACCTATTCCCACTGGCAATGACAATGACGATCTTTCCCTCTAACAAAGAACCTATAATAAACATACTGAGAAGACGCAAACGACAAAGTCAGAGGCAAACGACGAAAAAGGTCAGAAGACATTAAGACAACAGTCAGTTGTTTATATTGGACTGCGCATGCCCATGTGTTCTATTCCTAAAAATAATCGTTCAGGTTTGGTTTTCGTAAACTCCGTATTAGAGGTACTCGTTTTTACTCACAAGCTAAAAATAGATAAATATTTCATTTGTGCTGCTGTGTAACAACAAGATCTCTCAAGGGTTCAGACGGGGAATCTCTTACCTCGACACCGAAAAATACAATTTTTGACCATACAATTGCAAAAAATTTAATAATTCTCCGCGCTTTGAGCGAATTTGATTCCTTTTAACTTTAATTTAGCCCGAACTGAAGAGATGCATTTTGGTAACTTTGGATTTTTGGACCAGAAATCTGGAATTTTTCTATACACTAATAGCACGAAACGAATCCTTAGCAATCTACTTTGGATTTCGCCAAAATTGGCCTAATTTTGGCAAAAAAAATCCGATTTTTCGCGCTACACGCGAAGGTACCATACCCGCCGGTTTAGTGACCTATATTCACTTTAACTCCCCATGGGGGGGGGGGGTTAGTATGCATGTAAGGTTGCACATTTTGCCATCCAATGTATAATTCCCCATGTTCACTTCCCATATCGTACAGATTTTTCACTACAGCTACATCATATTATAATACAGATCATATAGGTTTGTAAATAAGGTCGATAAATCACTATCTAATTTTGCATAAAACCTAAAATGACCTAATGACCAGCAAAAATGTATGTTATTTAACACAACCAGACGCCAGACATTGACATTAGTGATTAAATTATAATGTTTTCTGACGATTAAGATTTAATTTTTAGTTGTCATGTTGACGACCTATTACAATTTATTGGTCCAAAGTCCAAAGTGTATAATTCCTCGTGTCCTCTCAATAACTCTATTTGAGACATTATTACGAATGTAAAAAATTCATTCAAAATATATCACCCCTAGGGTCAATAAACCGGCGAGTACGGTATGTGGTAGTTTAGTTAAATAGCCCTCTTCTCTACTATTTTGCACCAAAACTGGTCTTACCCCAGAATTTGAGGTCTATTTGATCTGAGGTTTGTTCCAAATGATCTCTTAGCACCAGAAATCGGATTTCTGCGCCCCAATCATTTTCATGAAAAGTTGGATTTAGTCTAAATTGAAGTATGGGATTTCGTTTTTCGCCTGTGTAAAATCAGGTTTACATTTTGAGTATCGGGGCATATACATGAAAGTTGCGTATTCGATGGGCTATGCAACCCTGTTAATACTTCCGTAAACAGTTAACAGTATCCTCCTTTGCCATACCAATTTTCGGCCCCGCCCATCCCTATCTTATTGCACTGCATTTTTAATTACGACATTGAAGTTTGTGTATTTTAAAACTTCTGAATCTGTATTATATTTTGGCTCTCCGCCCACGCAAACTCATATGGGAGACCACCCATAATTCCCCGGAAAAAACTTTTTACCTCCCCAATTAAAATATCACCATTCTAGGCGTTATGACTTTGAAATACCATCGCAATACGAACACAACTTTAGTTTGTACCAAGAAGTGCCAAAAAGTATTGACGTAAAGAGCCGACATTCAACAAATGTGTGTTTTAGTTTCTTCAAGTATAGTTGGGGACAGTAAAGTTTGTGACTTGAAGAATGAACTCCGAGACCGAAATGGGATGTTGGGAATTGGGGAGGAAAAAAAATGTAAATAAACTGAAGTGGTCCGTAGAAACTAAACCATCTTAATAATACAGAGTAATTTAAATTGTGCATATCTACCTTTCAATATTGTAGCTATATTAGGTCACATCAATTCAAAATCGCGTGTTCTTTATAATGGTATACGACTAGCAGGTGTGTGGGATTTGCTGCAGTTGGGGCTTGGGGGTAACAACATTTCAAAGGAGCTTGTATTAAGACGGTTTTAGGACTACTTCACAGTTTGTTCACACTTTTTATTTATTTTTCATCTGCAACATCCCAGTTTACGAGATCGTTCTTTCAAGTCACAAACTTTACTGTCCTCAGTATTACCTCGTGTCGGCTTTAAAGGCCTATTTTCGGATAATATATACCTACGCAAAAAAGTTGTTTTTCTACATCGAATGGTATTTCAAAACTACAAACCATATTTATGAAGTTATTTCGCTCATTCCAAAGATGAAAACATTTCCTAAAACATTGTCGCGGATGACCCAATGACTTACTCCCCTCGTTTTCACAGACCAACCGGAATAAAATGAAAGTGGTCAAAACACAAGGGGTTGTCCACTCAAAGCTTGCTATTTCGCCACTAAACACTAATTAGTTACTTGGAAAGTTTTTGTTAGCGTTGTACAAACGGTTTTTGCTTTAGATTTAACTGGAATTGCATAAAGATTTGAATTTGCACACTAAAGGTACACCACGAATAAACTAATTTTGATTATCAACAAAATATTGACCTAAATGAAGTACAGCAGGTGGGTGTTGTAGACTTACAGCAGGAGCTGGTGACGCGTCGGCCCGCATCTAAAAACAGCAAAATGGTTAATTAATGAAACAGTAAAATCGTCGTACTAGAAGATTTCTAGACTAGACATTCTAGAAGAAAAGTTGAAATCCTAATGGATAAAATCTTACGAAATATTTAAACACAGAACGGAAAGACGAATTGGAGATTCCTAACGATTGTTCGGCTTGTGATACTTGACTTTCAAGTTGATCTAATGTGCTGCGAATAGCGGTGATTAATGATTGAAGCGAGTCTAGGCGTTTATTAAGCAATTCATTTAAGGCTGCACCTTGCTGCAGCACTTCAGGAAGAATAGTTTGGCACCATTCTTTATTTTCGCTCTCTTTCTGTTGCATAAAACATAAATGAACTTTATAATTTATTCAATGGATTAATAATTTTTAATTTGTTCTACCATATTTTTAAAATATGAAAAAATGTCCTACCATTTGGTATTTAGGTACTTTACAAAATTATTATTATATTTTTGAGGCTAATAATAGTAATACCATTTCGTATAAACTTTCGAATTCTTCTAGTTTGGTCACACTCTCCTCTACAAAATCTTCAAGTTTTGAAATCTGCTCCGAGAGATCCGTTTGGCAGAATACAGAATAGTTGTTAGCCAAGTTAGAAAGCAGATTTAAAAGCTGGGGATCCGTAGGAGAGTTGCTTGAAATTGTGATTAAGTCATCATGTTGTTGTACATTTACTGAATTTGTAGCATCTTCCATGGTTAGACTACTGGACAAACCCCAAACTCTAGAAATAAGCACAAGAAATCAATAAATAACAAAAGACTATTTCCGATGTTAAACAAATTAATGAGTTTCTAGCTATCAATCTCAATAATTAACTTGCAAGATTCACTATCATGATTTTCCACTCATATAAAATATCAACTACCTACAACCTACAGCATTTTTTCTTTCATTTATATTACTAGTTAGAACTTAAGTACAGTACAGCTGTCAGTGTAGAAATAGGAGTAGTAACAACAAACGAAGCTCGCCTTCCACTTCAACAATCTTGATAATCTTGAATGTGTAGTAGGTGAAAAGTGAATTGAATATTGAATATTGCTATTCCTGCATTATTTATTTATTATTATGTCATTGTTTTTGTATCAATTGAATTATTGAATATTTATTACAACTGACTGCCAGAGGATGGATGACACTGGTGACTGGTGACTGGGTGGATGATCAACGAAGTTGATTTGGGACGGGCTGCGGGTACGAAACCGAATAACCGAATTGTCATACGATACACGAAGTTTGATTGCTAGCAAGCGGTCTTGTAGACCGCTTGCACGAAAGCCTATTCTCTCAACGTTAAAATCTGGCCAGATTTGGAAGGTAGGTTTAATCGTGTCTGATGAATAAACTAATGCACTTACACAAATAATATTGATACCTGCCGATTCCTTGATTATCGTATTATCGTGTACATGAA
>JAQFYB010007742.1:0-10486 GCA_034694085.1 Pogonognathellus longicornis
GGGTGGGGTTTGGACCTGTAAAACCTAGTGCTAGATCCGCCAATGCTCTTGAAAATTATTACTCAAAGATATAACCTACTATTGACTATGTCTATGATAGTTGACTATGATATCAATGTACTATGTTGCAGGTTCAGATCAGATTACAAGGTTTAGGAAAAACTGTTCTTAAAAAAATTTCCGACATGAATCATGCAGATGTTGACGAAATTGCAAAACTACTAGCTTCAATTCAAGTTGAATCACGACCTAAGACACCTTTGAAGTTGGAGGCTACTTTGATTTACCAAAACAGAGTTCTCTTGCATTATGCTGCTGATGAAAATTCCCTGATGTCGATTCCTGCGGGTAATTAGGCATATTCATTTCGTTTTTAAACCTGATAAACCCTCAAATCATGTCAGGTTAAAATATTCTTTTGGTTGGATTTAGTGTTTAAAATGTTGCAAGGATTCCATAAAGATTTTAAATCGATTGGGGAACGAGCACTGGTACTTGGAGCCGTTGGTGGAGTCATTTATCAACAGCCATTGGAAATCGGAACGCCTGCATCTATTATCACGGGTTTTACAGCCATAGGAAGTATGGAACAAAAGATTCCTAGTAATCGTATGGCAAGTTACGAAGTAGAATCACGATTACAGTAAGTAAAAATTTATGCATCAGTTTAATCAATGAATAATTTTTTTTCATCAGCTAATTGTTTTTAATAGAGCAAATATTTTTGCAATGACTTTGGTTGCAAATCATGTCCCGGCAATCGGAACAGTTCATAGTGTGACTTCTCTTAGAGCTGCACGACTTCGTTTACCTAGCCATTTGAAATTAGGATTTGATACCAAGAAAATGGAAGTAAACTTTGGATTAGTTCCCCCCAAACGTAAAGAATGATTTTGAAATAATGTTCAATAAATAACTAATTGTATTCAGAGCTCTTGACAATTTAATTATTTTTTCTAGAATCTAACCCGGCTGTCCTCACTTTTCATGCTACAACTGTTACGGCAGTAAAGGGGGACAACCCAACAGGAATTGAAGACACTGCAGCTGTTGAAAAGTTACACCAATCCTGTGCCTCTTGTTCTCCAAAGACAATTGTAACTCGAGGCGATGGTTTCCGGAAATCGGTAAGAAATGATTTCCGAGATAGAAGAAATAAATTATATGGTTTTTTAAGGCACAGCTTGATAAATAATCTGCAAACTTTATTTATGTTTAGCGAAAACTGCCATTAAAACTCCCGGAGTTTTTCAAAGGAATTAGGAGCGGTATTGAGTATTTTGATTGCGAACGTGACCATTCGAGAATGGCATTTTTGAAAAAGGTGAAAAATGTTTTTGGTGACACTGGAAAAAACACTGGGTAAGTAAATCGAGTAACTTTTCTAATATAATAATATTTATTACGGGCTGTAAATTAATATTTGCTTTACATGTTAGATTCTTCGCAAGTCCAGTTACTAAAATATTTTTAGGACTCCAGTACGCATCAAGACTAGCTTTTCTATCTCCTTATGCTGAGACATGTGGAATGACTGCGTATTTGTCTCAGGATGACACAGCCGCTACAAAATTGACAAAAGTAAGTATAAGTTGTTATTCAACTTAATTTCGTTAAGTTATTTAATCATTATATATACTCTGTTGGAAAATTTAGATTGAAGGATCTTTGAAGGCGAAAAAGGAAAACACTTTGAAAGCTTCGGTAATATCTAAATTGAGTTTAAAATACACTGGAGAGCAGGCATCAAGTACAAAACTAGAATTATTGGCCACTATGGATGAGCCAAACATAAATAACGGATTAATTTCTGTTAAAATGACGGCTAATGACCCTGTAGCAAAAATACACGGCGTTGTTTGCATTGATATTAATGCGCAGGCTAAGCTTTTGACAAAAGATAGCTTCTGTTACGTCGGGGAAAACGAACCGTTTGTCAAACAAAAGATAGACATCAGAATGGGAAAAATTTCTCCAGGAAGCGATACTAGTCTGGATATAAATTCAGTTCCTTGTTTGGACAATCATGCTAGTATCCAAATAACAGGGGAGGTTAAACGTTCAAAGGAACAAGTCGACGAAGCTGCTCAAGCCTTATTACCCCCTTATTCCCAGTGCAAGGCACAGAAAAATAGTGGATCTTTCCCGGGTAGCTATGTGCCACCCACTTTGGAATGCTTTCAAGCGCTTCTTGAACAAACAAATCTAAGAAGTGTAAATTCGACAATCCATTACAAGGTACATTCTATATTATTGCGTATGAATGAATTTTAAAATAAGTTAGTCAATAATTCATAAAATCTCTATAATGGATTAATTGTAAAAAGGAGTCCTAGGTTAAAATTATAGATTCTTCATTGCATAATTTGAAATTGGAATACAACAATGCTAATGTTATTGTAGGTAAACAAAGAAGTTGGAAACCGATGGAGAAAACCTGCTATTTTATTAGGAAGTGTTTTGGCTCCGTTTTTACTGGATCCAGAGGAAGATCATCATCATGTACACCCTGCTGGTCATAATCATGCAGCTGATGCATCTGGAAATTTTGAAGGGGAAATTGAAATTGATATAAATATAAAGAAAAATAATCCCATAATGGATCTTCATTTCACCCCATCAGGAGACAGTCATACCGAACAACATTACCACAATGTGGACTTAAGTTTGTTACCAGATATTTTGCAGCCAACCCCTGTGCCCAGTAGAATCTCACCTCTGATTCTCGTTGGACTAAAAACCGGACTTGTCGGTAATTTTGTTATTCTTTACGATTAAAAATAGTGATAATCCTTGTATCTTGTGTTTGAAAATAATGATTTTTATTTTGTATTTCAGGGCATTGTACTGTATCACAAAAATCAGTGCAAACTTTTGACAAGTTTGCCTACCCGACTCAATTGACTGAATGTTTAACTTTAATAAGTGCCGATTGTAGCTCTGATACTCAATTTGCCGTTTTAGGGAGAAAAATTGCAAATAACAAAATTGTAATAAATGTTAATTTAGCTTGTAAATCGAAATTACTTAAAATTACTTGGAATGAAATATTTGTCTTTTAAGTGGAAATATTTACTGACTGATTGTTCTCATTAGGCCTTGACAGTATATCTTGGAGAGCAACAAATAAAATTGGAAGGCTCAACGGAACTAAATGTAGATGGAAAAACTGTTCCACTTACTGATCAAAAACTTTTGGAGGAAGACGAAACCCGTTCATTTAAGTGAGTACCTCATTCATTTTAATTTTTTTATTACATTAATATCAAGATTGCATATTTTTCTGACAATTTCTGAGTTTCCTCTTTAGACTTGTATTTTTCACAAAAAATTGTATTGAAAAAATATTTTTGGCACAAGATTACCTACTATACTATTTGCAGCTCATATTTATTAGAAGTTGTGTAAAGAAACTGTTGCGATAAGCGTCCCAGTTTATATCAAAGACTAAATGAAATATCAATCCTGTTTATTTTCAGAGCTATGAAGAACGGGGACGAAATCTTCCTATTCTCTATTTCTCAAGGAGTTTACATTCGTTACACTGGATATTTTGTGAGTGTCGTATTGGGCTCAAGATATCGTGGTGTTCAATGTGGACTCTGTGGAACTTGGGACTCTTCTTTGTACAATGATCTGAGAGGTCCAAAAACATGCTCAAAACCGTTAAGTCCTGATGACATGGCAAAAGCCTACATCGTCCCTCAAGGGAGCTGTGCCTCCCAAGCTAAAAGTTGTCCGTAATGTACAATAAACAAAAACTCAAACTGCAACCTTTTTATTATCTGTACAACATACATTAAATACAAATCAACGATCTACCAAATTCTGATATTGCTACTACACTGTCAATGTAACGTAACGTAACATTTCATTCTATTATTTACTGTACTACAATTTTCCTACAATTTAAAAAGTTTCATCAGTAAAATATGACTCAATTTTCTAGTACACACTATCTCAAATAAACATTTTCACAAATTAAATTAAACTATCATTGCATCCATCCATTACATATCTACATTATACTTGTATTGTTCATGAAGTAGAATCCAATCTTATGAATGAATCAAAGAATGTGTAACTCCAATTTATTACTTATTCTATACAGAGACTCATAGTAGTCCATTTCATTTTCTTTTCGTTCATTAAAATCATCAAATCTAATTTTTATTAGTTATTATAGACATTCAATACACAACGTTACAAAAATTATTTATTATTGCTTGTAAGTAATACAGTAACGCAAAATTACATTCTTATTAGAGTCTAAATTAAGATTTTTTATCGGTTAATTCTTTAAACCAAATAAAGTAGAGGTTGCACTATCCAATAATAACACGGACTATTAAGGAATTAATGAAAGTTTAAACCTTTTCCTACATCGTTTATTGCTAAATTGTCAAGACTATCCGATCTATTTTGGAACCAGGGAAATCCAGTAAATCCGTAAACACTGACTCCGTACACGGTCGTGTACAATGGGTTTCCATGATTAGATTTGAATCGAAATTCCATGAATTCATATTTGGCAGTGCTGAAATGCTATAAAAAGGCAAACTCTCAACAATCTGCATGACTTATTACTGTTATTACTTTCGCTGAGAAAATCATAAAAAATTCATTTATTTTGATTTCAATGTTTAAAATTGTGTGCAATTACTTTAATGGCAAACACTTGGGTTCTTCTGCCTTCAATGCAATATTCGTAATCTTCGCCAAACAAAAAATGTGTCATATTATTTTCATGTCCCTGTACAACGTAAAGGTTACAAACAAGATTATAAAAATATTTAAAATCTCCATTTTATGTTCGTATAAACTTTTGAAACTTTTCACGAAAATCTCACCAAAACAGAGAAATGTTTTGGAGCAGAGATTTTGTATCCATAAGGTAGTGAATAGTTTTCTGGATGATGAATCGCAAATCCTGTAATTATTGCAGGAAGCATAAGTTTTATCATGACACGTCCAGTTTTTTGGCTTGAGAATCCCCAACTGTGGCCAACTTCCAAGGTTGACTAAAAATAATTGAAGAAACACATGCAACAAAAAACTCAAATTATTAATTTTTTCTTTATTTGAAGTGGCAAGAATTTTACAGTAAGGATATTTTTTGCTTCGGCCATTATTCCTGGGCTAGAAGGAACATCAAGGCTGGCTGAAAATGTTTTATAATTTGCATAAACCAGAGTATCCAATGTGGAAACAACTTCTCCACCGTGATCACAATTAGCCAAGTCATACAGTTTTACTTCAGTACAGTAACACTCCGCCCTTTCGACTTTTTTCAGCATTTGCATTATAACAACTTTTGAATCATGTCTTAATCCTGAACTCTTTCCCAAATCTTTACAAACTGTTGCAGAAAGAGGATATTTGCAGTTGCATCTGGGATTACACTTATATCTTATTGTTTCTTCTTTAATTTTACACAAATCTTCATTTAAACAACTAGGAGAGCCAGTCAAAGGATTGTTTATGCACGAAATTAAGCAAATATAGACAATAGCTACAACGATAGCTGCTTTCAAAATATCACTTTCACACATTTTACGTATTTCCTTAATAGAAGATATGAGATTTTTCAAAATCTTACATTGGGCTATAATAAGTAAGTCCAAGTTAACTTTCTTCTTCGTACTATCTATGAGTAAGTTGCAGTTACTATAATATGGATTTTTATATTTTCTATCATGATCATGATCATTACAATTTCGGTATCCAGGACGCTACAGTAAATCTTCAACAACTTTAACATCTATATCAAGGTTTTATAAATAGTGTTTATGAATTATTATAGTTCCCTTAATAGCAGATAAATCAAGCTATTTTAATACGACACAATACGACATGTTTTTTGTAATAAAACCTTTTTCCTAAATTCCTCAAAGAACGAACCTGCTGTCCCTCGAGCACTTATAATAATAATTATTATACACCTTTTTTAAGTGGTGGGAGCCATTTATTGGGAATGATAGAGAGGAAAGCGGATGATACATTATGAATGAGAAAGAGCCTAGGAGGAAGGCATCCCAAAAAAGTCTCAAGACACCCCAGAAAGTATCTAAAGACACCCAAAATAGTATCTCAAGACACACCAAATAGTGTCTCACATTAACCCAAATGTCCCCACCACTTTCCTATACCCGTTTTACTACGGTTTATTTACATACTCAAATGAATTAAAATATTTTACAAGTACTATTAATTAGCTATACAAATACAGCTAGCAGTACAAACAATAAAATTGTCATGCAAAGTTAAATTTTACTCCGTCCGTGTATATGTGCTTGTACAATACATTGTAAAGTCTTTCAATTTGCATTAATTATACTACTTACCTTCGTATATTATAGGTACCTATGCATTATAGATTACACTATTTGTCATTATAAAAGTTCAATAACAAGGACAGTTAAAGCTCTAAATTAAAACTTCACTGCCTACTTCCTACATGCATTGCCAGCATTAAAGAATATTACTATGTCTAGTCATGCAATAGTATTGAGAGTTGAGTACATATTGATTGTGAGGAATCAGTAAAGTGAGGTAATGCACATAAGGCTGTAGCTTCAATCTCTATAATATACCTAAGTTTTTTAAAAATTAAATTTTTCCTACATTATAATATTATCTGTATAGTATACATATACATACTTAATTGTCATGTTATTCTGTCCACTCAACAAGACTTTTACTGAGTTATGCATGCAAACAAACAATGATGAGACAACAGAAAATCATTTATACAGCCTGTTCCCACTACACTGTTTCACACAATAGCCTACATTCATTAATGCTTTATTGAGTAATATTATTTTTTTAACATAATCACTTGAATTGAGCCTTGTAAGTTGTAATGCTGATTCATCAGTCTACTTAATTTGATCAAATGATGCCTATTTTGCATATTGCATAACAAATTCTGTCAATAAAGCACATTTTATATTAAAATCAAAGATATTTCTCTTGTACATTCTCATTGTGCATGGCAGAATTCTCAGTAGAAATAGATCATCGTCGCAATCTCTGTTTATTTGATTGAATTTTCTGATGAGGAAATTAACTAATTAACTTCATTCAATTTCTTTACCCACGTCAATATTTTTTATAATGAACACAGGTCTCTTCATCTTATTTCTACAAAGTATGAATTATTTATTTATCCCAATAAAAATTTGAATGAGTTGCGAAAGATAAATTGCAATCTATTTAGACTACATGTACCCATGCAGTCATTAAATTATGGACGATGACACTTGTGATAAACAAAATCCTGTATTTAATGGATACTCATACATCCTAGGCTGCAATACCATACTATACATAACACTATACTACATAATATTATATTATTTATAAAATTTACACTTACACTTTAGTACAAGAAGACTTGTTCTAAAAAGTTTTAATCTCTGCATGCTCGGGTATTGATTCATTAGTACATAGGTATATTATAGATAAACCACAATAAATTAGTTGATAATAATATATTTGTAATAAAATCTTAAAGAACAAACAGAAGATCCGTGTATTAAATAACTATGATAATAATAACGACGTATTCAGTGCATAATTTTGTATATTATGTATTGTATACGGCAATCTCAAACATAGTAACATACCCACGTCTATCTACGTAATGCTATAAAAATATAATGTAATCATTGTGTGGTGACCTAAGAAAACTTTTCGAACCTTGACTTTGAATTTTAAAATCTTCCTTTGACTCACTATCTTGATTAAGACTTGTAATTATTATAAAACTATCAATATTATCTATAAGTCAAATGCGAATATGCACCAGAACAGAATATAGATAGGTGCGACTCTTTTACAAGCGGCAATGAATTACAGTTAGACAAAAGTGTATAGCATATTAAATCAATATATCATGTAATATAATTTAGCCAAAGTGTCTATAATTTGTTATAGAAAGATTTTAGGTAAATTAAACCGTATACATGGCTATCCCTTACATCTAGCTATAGGTTACTTAAATACTACATGCAAGGCCGTATCTAGGATTTCGTTTCGGTGGGGGCACCAAGGTCCAAATTGTTATAGAAATGAAATCGAGAAGCGCGAAAAAATTGAGCTAAATTGAGACAAATACACCCTAAAAAGCATCAAATTCGCTCGGAGCGCGAAAATGTTTGCAATTTAGGACACTTTTTTGGTAAAATAACTTTCTTTCTTGGTATTTCGCTTATGGCACGTACCCCAGTGCCCTGCCGCTAGATACAGCCTAGACTACATGGCTAAAATGGCTATGGCCATAAAATATACCTTTAAATCCTTTATATCTTTTAATTTTTACATATTATGATATATAAATATAAGGCAATTATTAACTCAAAGTATAATTAATGAATCAAACATAATTAACATGAATCTATAATAGTCGCTTTCATTCTATCTATTGCATCTATATACATAGGCAGGCAGAGTCTGCAGGTTCAAAGTCTGTAAAGTACACATGTATTTTACATTTTTACAAAGTACTTTTATGTCAAAGTACGCAAGAAATTCGCATAAAACACTGTAAATTTTTTTTGATCATAATTGAAACACACAACTATTGACTATATTTATAAAATTTAACACTAATCTTACAATCAATTTCATTATGCTATGGTCTGGTGGTTTAATTAATTTTATTGCTACGTTAGCATAGCTAAACATATAGCAAGTTCATTTTCCAGCAGACATACACTGTTTATCACTTTGTCAGTTCTAGAACGTTCATGTCATGACTAACAAGCCTAATAAATATTTGATTACCAGTATAAACACAAAAATATAAACACTAATAAAATACGTGATGAACACTCCAGCTCCAGACTTTAGAATTTGTTCGTGTACAATAATGAACCAAAAAAATATTTTAATCTTTTAAAGTCCACTTTGTACTAGTAATGTTTAATGTGGTAATTATGAACACCCCAGAGACAAGAGATGCAAGGTGAAGTTCAGAATAGTTCAAATATTCATGTTCATCCGTCATAACCAGAGATACCTGCGTAAACGTTGAATCTTGAATGTAAAGACAAATACAGACGGAGACACTTAATCTGCATGAATAAAATATTTACGATAATACTGACAAAATATCAGACACTGTATGTCTCAACCTCCATTACCCTAAAATCTTCATCCGTTATAACACATTAAATCTACACAGCCAAAGGTAAACAGGTATCCTTAACTTATCCTTCTATAACACAACATCCTGGTGGTACATACTAGTAGTCTGAGATAAACGTATAAATATCATATATCAGTAGGTACAAGAAGATGCGTTAAGTAACTGATCTATATAACCACACAGGGATTACGAAATGAAGGATTTCCTAAAATTGAATATCCTGGAAAGTTTTAGTTTTATCTGCTCCCATATTATTTATCGGTGTGCTGTTTAGCTGTTGATTTGGTTTTCAAGAGAAGACGATGATGATTTTTATGATGATGGTATGATCCAAAGTGGAGTATTGCATTGGCTGTGCTCTTAATCTCAGAGTAAGAGTCATTCATATAATAGATAGTAGACAGTTCAAAACCTCATTTAGGTACTTACTTTGTCAGCCAGATAATAATTATTATGTTCTTGACAGTTTTTTCGTCTTTATTAGTACATTTGTCCTTATTATAGTGTTACTCATGTTAGCAAATCCAAGAATCAAATAAAGCATAACAAGAACCACTCAGACTAGTTATCTTCAAACACAGCTTTCCTTAAATCAACCAAGAAGTTGTTAATATTTGTATTCTTTTACGAGATGAGATTTATTTCTACTTAATACCTATATGCAAGAGCTACGTACAAGAGATGTGTTTAGTATGTATTTCAAAATCACCGATATTAAATATTTGTAATTCTCGTAATGTGTTATTTAGTATGAGCATATTTAGTTGATACTTGATTCAGGTGTAGATTTTTATGTAATGTCAGGTCATACAAAGTAGCACTGTAAAAGTAAGGAGCAGCAAGAGCAGTAGCAACAGACATGTTACACAAAATCTCAATGTCAATATTGAATATCCTTATCTTATGGAACCAAGACCAACAAGGGCATCATTATATATATCCGTAATCACTGCACTACTTTAATTTTCATCACGAATGATCTTTTAGGTATAATAAGAGTTGAATTTAGAAGACTGTACATGTCTGTAAACACTCTCAATCCATATCTCTGTATGTAAAGAAAGCAATTAAATATTTTAGTAAGTAGGTGTTACATGTAATACTCTTGGTGAGTTAGGGTGAAGTAAAGATGTATGGATTCATAACAGTCTATTTTTAATGATGTTGAAGAAGTTACACTTACGTTCATGGTCCAGCAATTCGGTCCAAGTTTAACGTCAATTGACCCTTAACCCCGAGTGATTCGCTGCGAGTGAGAGAGAGTCCTTGAGATTTGGATAAAACTCTGGCCGCTCCGCAGATCTTCCTCAGTTGGCTCTAATTCTTAGAGGCTAA
>JAQFYB010007743.1:0-10486 GCA_034694085.1 Pogonognathellus longicornis
CAGACAGACAGACAGACAGACAGACGGACGGACAGACAGACATAAAGGCTCTATAAGACCTCGTGAGGTCTAAAAAGGAGGGGTTTACATAGAAAAGTGCAAATATATCAAGTATGCTAATTTAATGTGACGCGTCAAACATAAATTCAGTCTATAAATCAATGAAGAGTCTTAATTACACGTTTCGAGCAACAAGGGAGTTCGTCATCCTATCATTTTATTTGCATATTGACATGCAAGCATTCCACTTTACACATGCTTATTTATCCATATCATTCGTCCTAATAGTTTCCTTTGACGCGATGAAATCAGCTTCAAAATATATTTATGCATCGCCTACGTACGTGAGCATCGTCAAGAAAACGATGAGAATTCAACATTTTACTTACTTTATTCACCAATGACCCATACTTACTCATCACTATCAACATTCACAGCAATAATAATTACAGGATTGTCATTCTGTGTATTAGTATCGTAAAGATAAGATAAACACACAATTTGAATATCAAAGATTTAAATATTAAACAATCGTGTACCTATCTGTATGTATATGCATACTTACAAGAAATTTCTTATTTACTAGTCAATGTACTAGTAGGAGGAAGAAAAACACTTAGGTACGTACCTACAATATGTTGAAATGGTACATGTTCGTATGAAACAAGAAAGGAAATGATACTGGTTGGTATGAATGAAGAATATGAAACTTGCTCAACCTTCCCAAAGATGTCATTTTCCTTTCAACAATGATAAGTCGGAAACAAAGACAGTCTTCTTCATGTATCGTCTTTACATTAGATACAGTACTGTGTTGGGATGTATCTGGTGAAGTATCTAGGGACTGTTAGCTATAGAGACTGTGTGTTGTGTATGGATAAGTAGGCTGTTGTATGTAACTGTCTGTCGGCCTGTCTATCTGTCACCTTTCAACTTGTCTTGATGTCATGCAAAGTCACGTCATGTCATATTTTTGTAATCGGAATATGGCTGGAGTAGTTAGTGTAGTGATGCATGCAAAAACTTGAAATAAATAGTCGCTAGTTTCACTTAGAAGAAGGTTGATTGTAGACTTGACATAATATTGTATGTGTGTAGTGTGTCTGTGTGTGATGTGTGTGTACATACAGATTCCATAAGAACCTTCATAAAATTAGGAGGATAATTATTTAAAAAGTTGGGGTAAAAATGAGCTATCTTGTTTGATTTGTTTCAAGCACTATTTAAACAAGTAATAAATTATTGTGTGTATGAATAAATCATGCATGTACACATTTCACGAACATTGAATTAAAAGGTTGAAAAGATGATTTATGCAAAAATAAACATTTTCTCAGTATTTATGTACATTTTCTCACTGTAATAAGTTCAGCAGAATTCTAAACAGCGCCTTTAGCTCAATAAAGGAGACTGTGAGTAGTAACCTTTATTTTATTTTATGGCAGAAAAGATACTGTATTATATTACAGAAGAAGAACAGTGAGTGAAGCAACTCTTTCCACTCTTTCACATTGTTGTATCCTTATCCTTTTATATTCTTACAAGAAAGAGTCTTTTTATCTCTTTCCGGTTTTGTTTGCTTTAAGACAGACAATAAAAAACTGAAACATATTCTTGGAAGGCAAAGGAGAATCCTGTTTAGCATTCACTCACTCTATCCGACGCACTCATTAAAACACCCAACTTACAAAAATCCGCTTGCATTTTTTTACAAATTGTTCGCAAAAAATTCCTCTCCTCGTCTCTAGTAACCTCATGTGCCATTGTAAAGTGAAATGCTCAACTAATGGGAATAAAAAATGCAGTATGTCTCTGACATAATAAGAATATTATAAAACAAGCGGTTCAAACTTTTATGTGGTCATTTCTTAGCTAGAATTTGTGTGGCTGGCATGTTCATTATCTATACACCAATCTAAGTGAGGATAAAATTTTGTAGCTCTTATTAAATCAATGTAAATGTTGTGTCCTTCACCTTCAAACTGTTACACTATCAGGGTAGGTAAGTGAGCGTTTAACTCATTATTAGCACGACTTAACTTTTAGTAATCGCTACACAGGCATGGGGTCTCATACATCAGAATATGAAACAATTCTTTACTTCCTAAGCTTCTAAGAAAATATTGTAAATTCATAAACTATGACTAATCTCATCAAATATTGCATGCGAAAATTCTAGTCAGAGGACCCACTATAGAAATCGTTTAGTTGGAGTAGGCTGGCAAAATCACACAAAACATTACAAAGTGTACAATATGTAATGCTATGGATTAAAATACATTGTGTTTGACATGACATACAATAATACATTGGAAATACAAATAAAAAAACACTCTTTAAACAGTCAATGTTTTCAGAATGTAATTTCATTTTAATTTATGTAGTAAAACGCATTTAACTTGTTTAAAGCTACGCTTTTGCCATTAAGTCTCATTTTTATGGTTCAATCTGCTAAATGCAATTATATTAAATACGTTTGTAAGTGTGTGAGAATTTTGTATAGTTAAAGATATACAGATATTATGTAGTTATGGCTATAACATAGAGTTCGTGTTTAGGAACTAACACATTGTATTGACTGGGATGCAAATGTTACACAGGTAGTAGAGCGTTTGATTCCCTGTCATTATGACTACAATGCTAGGTATTCAATGCTTGCACCCACAGAGTGAAGTGAGTGAGGTAATGCTGCAAATACTGACTTTACTACTTGTACTTAGAAAGATGCTGAAGATTTCTTTTATATAGCTACCTAAGTTATATACATGCACTTATTTATTATATGTCTTTCATGGCTAGGATTTCTACATAAAAATGTGTGTAATTATAATGAAAAGTGTGTATACACGAAAAGTATAACACACCATGTTAATTTAATGGCAAAAATTTCAAGTTCATAATGAGGCACCTACAATTATCTGCTACTGTGTTTGCTGAAACAGTGAGAGTGTACACCTTCTTCTTGTCGGTATACGAACACTTATACTTATATAAGTGCAGATAACAACTAAAGCAAGACAAAATGGTTTACATCGTAAAATGTATGGAATGCAATGTATGCATGTAAAGAGAGTAAAGCCAGACAGTGATGCTTTGCTGTCAATGGCATACCTTTACTGGAGCAGTTGGTTTCTCTTCAAAGAGTCCACTTGGTTTGTTCTGGATGGAATGCATGTTTCAACTTTTACAGAAACTGAGAATAAGAGACATCCCAGGATATCTGTTATGCAGTAACACATAATAAAGTAAACGTATTAAATATATTTACCTATAGGTACTACTATGTAGTATTTTACATTATGTAGGTACCTACTGCTTACTTATGTGTATAATATATGCACTTGTGTTTGCTAAAATTGCGTGCAGAAAATTAGATTTGCGAATCGGCAGAAAAAATGTTATTCGTGAGAGGAGAGATGTCTTGCGATAAACTTACGAGCACATCACATACACCAAGCATGCACTTTGGGTTTTTGTCAGTTAAACTAGTCTCTGTCTTGTTTATTATAGCATGTCTGTTGACTTTTTCATATTATTTGAAATTCACATTGATAAACAGATGCAGTCATGGTCATACTGCTTAATATTAAACATGTATACCTACACAAGTACTATATTACACAGTGAAATACTTATTTTGCGTCGATACGACTATTGTAGGTAATAGTATTATTATATCCATATACGTGAGTGATATGGGAGTCATTTTCAGAACTTGTAGACAATAACACATGTAAATTTTCAACGTGATTTCTGAAAAGTCTTCTCAAGCTAATGCTGCTATTAAAAATTGGAAAAAATATAGCTTGTCCTAATTTTTTTTTATTGAGAATGTTTTGTAGTAACCCTTCAGGATCTTTTATCTACTGGGTGTATCAAAAGAAAAAAGACACTACTGTCTAGAATTTAGTATGCAAGGGTGCAATCATCTAAAATATTTACATGTATTTGCTTTTACACTGTACAGACTACAAACACAACATTTGGAATGATACAATGCAACTGAAACAACAAGTGTGCTTATTATTATTCACATCATATCACCATCGCGTTAGTATTTGTATCCCTACAATTCTAATGGCATCATGGTATTGTATTTTATTATTATTACGTAGTTATCCCGACTGAATATTATCAGTACCTATACATTTACATGTATACCTATCTAACGTACAAACAGTGCACCATTTCATTCTGCATTCTGGCTCCAGTTTAACATCAATATATAATTAATTTGCCTATTGGTTTCCCATTTGTTTTTTAGACGATCTCTTTCTTACGTCACGCCAATTATCCACAATATCATTTTATACTCATGAATTCAATGAACATGCTGCTGGAAATAATTATCTGTATTTATTCGACTAGCATTCGTTTCTACAACTCAACATTTTTTGGAACTGGAATTTTCCTCTCGTTGAATATACACAGATCTATTACTAGTTGCATTTTTAGTATTTATTTACAAACATTAAAGCGAAAGAAATTTTAGTACCTACTTAGACAGTCGTCAGATTTACATTTGCTTTTAAATAATCAGTCTTAATCCTAACAACCGAAAGGAAATTACGTTAAATTGATTCAACGTGCTCAAACTTAAATGCAGACTATAAACAACAGGTTATATTAACATTAAGTATGATATCAGCTAAACAATGCATGCATTACAGCATTACCTACTTGATTAAATAATAAACTCAAATATTCCATAATAGAAGGTTAGATGGACGGGGAAATAGATTAAATGAAATGTTGACGATTGAAATTCAAAGTAGTGGTAGACAAACAATTGGTTTGATATGATTTAATGCCTAAGCTAATTCAAATCAAATTATGTAGCTTAACTATACATAATGTACGCGTATCACTTTGAATTTTGATTGTATGTATTGCTACATCAAATACACATAAATTTCGTCTTTTACAGCGAACTATGTTTAAATTGCCTTATGAAGTATTCCACGACTACCTGTGGGTTTTACTGGTTCATACATTATAGATGCATATGATTCACTCGATGCGGAATATTTTCTTGAATTTTGACTCCCTTTTCTTGTAATGTGCATAATGTAACTCGTAGACCTATAATATTATTTGCAGTAGCAAATGGGAAACCACAAGACCTTGTCGACATCGTGTGTTGTGTGTAGGCAGACTCTGCACGCATTATTCTTTAAAGATGGGATATAGTTAAATAATGATATTATTATATTACAAAATACTACTACACTCGAAACACTACCTCACTCTTTGTGGTTTTATTATAGCTTCTTGTACACGGACACGGAACTGATTGTGAGGTACTTGTACTTACCTAACAGACGCTCCATTATTTAGACTTATTCATATACTTATATGGCTATTTAATACTTAGAAGTGCCTTTTATTTATTTATTTACTTCTTATGTGTAGTGTATACTGCTAAGAAGCAATACAACAACGTAGTAATAAATCCACACGCAAACACATACAAATTAGAAATATGGAATTTATATGGAAGTACATAAATTATGCATTAGCAATTGCCATTGCCGACTTATTTTACTTCCATGTTCCACACAGTGTAATGCATGAGTGCTTGTAATTTCTATGTTGTGTGTGTAAATTGAATATCAAAGCGTAAATTGCTTACAGTCCCACTATAGCCACTAAAAGCTTAACATGTTGAAGTTGCTAAGCATTGATGAATTGGTGTAAATGTAAGTACATCATGCTATTTCAATAGTTTTAATATGTAATCGTCTTAAAATATTCTGAAAACGTGCACGGAATGTTTAATACAATCTCTACTGAGCACCAAGTGAAAAATTGCATTCTGAAAAGGATTTATGGAGATTTCCAACCAGCTTCTCACGTTTCAATAATGTTGAGCTAATTATTCTTTATTTTTGGCATAAGTGTTCGCAGTGTATCGCTCAGGTTGCATTCAACTTACCTATTTACAACAATTAGTTAGTATAGTGGTCACATAGTCACATCCATACCTTAAAACGGAAAGTAAGCTAGTAGGATATGAACTGGCTATTGTATAGCATGAGTGCAGTAAGTCATGCTATAAATCAAAGAGAGAAGTACATCGATTCAAAACAATTATCTTTTTTATTATGTCGGATTATTACACAGAATTCAATGCACCTGTTGTCCTTGCTTAGTTCATAGCCAAAATATGCAACAACGAGCGGCAACCAGCTCATAAGAACATTTTTTCTAAAGAAAAATATTACAAACTTGTTCGGGAAATCCATTCAAATTACCAAACACAGTATCTGGCTAGGTATCTACATATACACACATGAAATGCTCCGTGTATTGTACTGACTTTGTAGTTTGTGCTGGTAGAGTATGAGTATCATATTGTTATCAGATATATTTGGGTATAAAGATTCTCAATAAAGATATAAAAAATCAATTTGCCAATATAGAAGCTGCCAGGGAGTGTGGTATGTATCTAAGGCTGGAGCGTAAGCATTTTACTAGTGGTAGTAGTAGTAGTAGTAGTGGTATTGAATAATTGGCTTGTATACTTTGCTAACAAAGCAATGCAACGAGTCCGGTCAAGGAAAAACGTAAAGAATGTAAATGCCATCATACTTGTAATTTACGTACGGTAAATAATTGCCCTCGAGTAAGCTTCAGATATGCAACAGACCTTATTACAAAGTCGTGCGTGTGAGTGCGATTGAATGGGTTTATAATGTTCCGAGAAATAAGAATAGATAAAGTAAACTTTGAAAAAAACAAAAGAATGCATCTATTGTTTTTGGGTGAAAACATATATTAAAAATGCATTAAGCTTCTTACACATGTGTAATATAATAGTAGTCAACCTACCTATGAGGTAATTTAACTAAAACTACATTAAGCACTTTATCATAGTGTGTATCATGTTAGTGTTTTGCATAGAATTTGTTCATTTGTGTTTTGTTGTGTGTATTATGTATATGTTTATGTACGTACGTGTGCTTTGTTCCCTACTATCTTTGTATTATTATCTGCTGTTTATTGGTATCTGTATGTAAAAGTGTGTTGTGTACGTATATAGAGGTGTATAAACCGATTATCGACACAAAGCCAGACGAACCACACTAACATCACAATCAGTAAACCATCATCTTGCCAAGGAAGGAAGAAACCTTGAGTTATCTTGAATTATGTAAGGAACGAAACTAACTGAACAGTTTTTTTCATGGCAAACAAAGCACAGTATACTACACAGATACTCCCAAAGTCAGAGTCAGAGAGAGTTAACTTACATAAAGGTGCATGTAAATGCAAGTCTATGTGTACTATATTTGTAGAACACATAATATTTACGTGGGATAGGCCTGGGACTTGAAGGAAGGTTCCCTTCACAAATATATTTCCGATGAACCATTAAATTATTGAGTTTTTTAGAGAAAATTATAGGGTTCATCTTAAGACAATGGCTCTCTGTGGGTTCTCTGCAATGTTCAATGGGTAATATTCTCTTATTTTCCACTCTATCTGTAACTATTCCTTTTTTGACGCTGCATTGCATTTTACATTGCACAGACATCCGACACACAGACTATGATACATACAAGACGAAACCATCAGACAAGACCACAACACAACAGAATAACAGACTGCAACAATATACACCATGTACCGATATATACCTACCTAAGTACTTCTTCAAAATACTAAAACTATAGCGTAAAACGTAACTCAATAATTCTACGAACATGACAGTCGTAGTATCTCTCTGCATTATACATAGAGCATTTTCTTTATTATCTTACACTAGCACATCATGAAACAATAAAAACTCCATGCCGCACGTTTTTCAGTCTCCCTCTCGGCACTATATTATTTTATTTTTACAAAAAATTATACCTTTTCAGAAAAAATTCGGTGCAACAATGAACATCGAATCGCATCACAGAACGCAACGTCAAATCAACATCATACTAGTAAAAGAATAACATCTTTCAGCCTTTTATACCATACCGTAAACACACGGGCAAACATACATAACTCACCCATTACTCATTTCAAGTATTAAGAATCTAAATTCATATATAAAGTGTTAGTTAAAACAAAGACGTCTGTTTTGTCCATATTAAGGCTATTTTTGGTTTTTCATCTGGAGCCTTGCAACATCAGTCTGTTTGAGCCCATGTGCAAGCAGACGTTTGACTAGATATGATATATGTACATATGAATTGACCTATATGAGGGTAATCATCCTCATTGCCTGCAGACGCTCACTTGACCTGACCTACCGTAATATTTCGTAGAAAACTCCCTCACGTATGTACAGATATGACATAAGATGCATCAAGCCGATGAGACTGTGAGATGATGAGTCGAATCGAAGACCAGCCCAAAGCTCCCCGCCGAATCATTATCAACAGCATCTAATCCAGCGTCCAACCCACAATAAGCTGACGAGCTTATAATTTTCATCCTCCTTTCCATTCTTTTGTGAGTAAATAGTGTGTGCACACACACACGTACTCTCCCATGTCAAAATAATCATAATAATAATATACACAGATACTTTTCTTGTTCTATTACATTTGTGCATTACTGACTTTTTCGTTAGCACCTTACCTTACCTCACTCACCATTTTCTGAGCCTTTTTCACTTTCTTCACTTAAATTCCTACACTATACTTTGCATGCACATGGAAGTTTCCGTGTATACTGTAGGTATATGCTTGTAAATATTTACCATAAGCTTCAACAAGACAAAGTCATCGTTGTCATGAATTTTCCTTCTCACCACAATGCAATGCAACAGTGCACTCTACAACAAGTGCACTATATAATTTTCATCGCACAACAACACATCATCAGTTTACGTGTACTAGCTATACTACTAACACTGATTTTTTTGCCAGAAGCCTTTTTTCTCTGTTTACCAATTCACTTTCTTCCAAAGCACGCATTAACATCCATATAGTTATCTATGTGGTAGTGTAAGTGATTTCGTACATGTAAAATTGGTTTGCAGATAAAAAATAAATTAGTTTTGTTGCATTGCATACGAATACAATGTTATATACAATGTCTTCATTATGTGTCGCACGATTACAATCTCTAGTTCAACATGTGCGAATAAATCTTTTTGCAATTCCAAAACATTTTAATGTGGCACAATTTTACAAGGAACAATCATGTAACTAATTTAGGAGAATAATAGTAAATACTAGATACCTACCTAATTATCATTACCCAGTGCAGTAGTGCATATCGTAAAAGTAAGATGTTGAAATACACAGCTGGAAAAACGATTATTATGTTGTGTATAAATTACCTTTAAAGAATCCCATAGATTAATTAATTACCTACTAAACATTATTTAGCAGATTAATATAATTCTTTGTGAGTAGGTTTGTATGTCTAATTGGTATCCTTAATCCTTAACATTGAATCGGAAACATGACTACAACGAGTAAAACTGATTAAACTAAAAACAGCAAACTAACTACTTTAACTGTAAAACTAAGAAAGTAAATAAATTCTTGAATGGTTAGCTATAGAAGGAAGTACAACAAGTGAAAGTATTTATACAGAGAGGATGCTGATTGGCATGTGGGATTTGTATTATTGATGAGATAGGTAAAGAAGACATAGAGATAGTTAAGGAAATTCATGAAGTGTATATTTGAGGGAGGTGGAGGTACGGGTAAACTGAGGTAAGATTGACAAAGTGCCTTTACTTTCACTTATTATGGGGTTGATGATGATTGTGAGGAAACATTAGCTTACATTAGATGAGAATTACCATTTGGAATGGGTTTTGGTATACATACAGTCATGAGAAACACAAATAGTGGGAGAACTCACGAAGGAGCGAAGTGGTCTCGTGTTGGTGTTAAGCGATGGTGGTGACAAGATTATTGGTGAATAGAATAAGTGAAGGAGGTAGGGAAGTAGTTGGACTGGAAATGTTGGCATGAAGGAAGGGCAGCGAGGTAGGAGACCGGTAGACGAGACCAGGAGACGGTCTTGATCCAACTCTCCGATAGCGATAACTCAAGTGAATTTCATGTTCATGTTCCACAAGAGAAGGAGCGAATCAATAGATGTGTGGTGGGATTACAAATATCCCTTTTTATTATACTCAATTCAATTCCACCATGAAACATTTATAGCACTGTAGTACAATACCATATATAGACTTTCGTTTCAGTTTCGTCGGGTAGTCGAACTTTCAACAAATGCAATACTACAATCACACACAAGGCAAGCAAGGCATGTAGTGTTGCAAGTAAAGTAACTAAAGTACCTAGTGCTACTGGTAGTCTTTGGGAGTTCGTGTGTCGTTGTCGTCCTCGTGTGTAGTGTAGAATAGAGTTTTTCTCTGTGTGTAGTGTAAAGTGTAGTAGGAGAGTGCTATATGTGGCTATAATAGATTCTTTGTCAGTTCTATACAATTTTGATAGCAACATGCACAACACTAGGTACTACGTGAGAATAAACTTCTATTGCTATTACTATTTGTAGGATATAGCCA
>JAQFYB010007744.1:0-10485 GCA_034694085.1 Pogonognathellus longicornis
GTCTATGATTTCATGACTTTGCAGACAAAGGGGGGAGGGGGGTCTAAAAAAGGTCCAAAATTGCAGACGTCATATATTCACGCTCCCTTATTTTAAGTACACGCCACTAAGAGCAGTTCGACAATATAATAATGTTCTTTGTGTTTTTGGTATGAACATTTTGAAGCATGTTTTTCCGAATGCTAACTATGAAAACTCACTTACTGATTCTACTTTGATTTGTGAATTTAGCTTTTCTGTATTTAAATCGTTAAATTAAAGACAAAAACTGAATAGATGAAACATATCAAAGAAATCGAAATTTCTGAATGCTAACTATGAAAATACAGTTACTGCTTCTACTTTGATTTGAGAATTTAGCTGTTATGTATTTAAATCGTTAAATTAAGGACAAAAACTGAATCGATGAAACATATCAGTAGAAATCAAAATTTCTGAAAGCCAACTATGCAAATAGGGTTACTGCTTCTACTTTTGATTTGATAATTTTATCTTTTACGATTTGAAATTGTTATATTAAGGATAAAAACTTAACAGAACATAAATATCCGTAGAAACAGATATTTCTGAAAGCTACCTATAAAAACACATCTACTGCTTCTACTTTGATTTGAAAATTTTTGATAACTTACTTTATTCATACAGGTACTACAAAATACTTGTTTGTGCTTCCAATAACATACTTAAAGCATAATTACGTTTTTGTCTAACTTTATTCATTCAGGCACTCCGGAAACTGTGATTGCGCTTCAAGAAACGCAAAGCATATTTACCTTTTTTAGCTAACTTTATTCATTCAGTCACTTCAAAAAATGTGATTGTGCTTCCAACAAACTTAAAGCATATATACATTTTTGTCTAACTTTATTCATTCTGGCACTCCGAAAAATGTGATTGCGCTTCAACAAACGTAAATCATAATATACGCATTTGGATAGTGATTTCTGCTTTTAATCAAACTCGTGAGGTCTCCGTAGCTTTGCTTGATATAAGTTTTAACTTTGCATCCAGCTTAAGAGACACCACTCTAAAATTTGAATTTCCTTCGAATAAAACTGTTCGATAAATATTTGATAAATAGCATTTAGTAACTTCATGGCTATTGCTTAATGAATACTGAAATTAATAGCTGTGTCGATCGTATTATTAAGTTTCGCAAAAATTGCGCATTCCTATTAGAGTTGTCCTTCCTGACTGCATGATATGATTTGGTAACAATGTGTACATAGTAACTACATGTATACCATTGTGAAATACTATAGAATAATTTAATTTTAAAATGTTAAAACCTTCAATTTTTGTTTTGGTCTAGCATAAAGTACCGCTAATTACTAGAAGTCGAAACAATTTCGTAACACAACATGTAATTTTATTGCATAAATCGTGTAATCAGCATTAAAGACGAAAGTGGAATTTGTAAACTATTGAATGTTTGTTTCCCAATCATTTTTTTGTCCGTTATAAGAAAACCCACCATCTTAATTTCAAATGTCAGTATGCCCTTCGCAATCCAGACTTCAAGAGCGTTTTCTCTTTACTCTAAACATTCTTTCATTAGACAATTGCTCTTTATAACAATTGGAGAAGCATGCAGTATAAAAGTGAGATTGATCTCCACCTTGTTTGCAAACACTTTCTGATCGGTCAAAAAGTCGCCTGATGTTGAAATTTTGAATTTGGTCAAATAAATCTGTAAAATTAATGTTTTCTTCTTTCCAACTGTTCGGGCTGAAAGCCATTATTGTCTGGTGTCACTTTATTGGTGCGTCTCCTTATTCCTGGAACTATTCAAGTGGTCTTATTATTTCAACCTCCAGATATGCAAAATTCAAATGGTTCTCATTCATAGCAAGTTTGCTATTGTATGCTCTGTATCTGGCAATACGAGCTCTGATCGAAAAGAATTTGAACCATAATTTAGGATTCACCGTGTGCACACTGTACTTCGTTGCATGTTCGTGTGGACTCACTGTGACATATGTCAGCGTAGCCAAAACAGAAAGTTTTGTATTGACAGTCAATTACGCAATCTATCGCATTCGAAATTTACAAGGTTAGGATATTCACAAGAAAATTAATTTTCTGATTAATAACTATTGATAGAGGAATAATACCTGAAATTAACTTTATTTTTTTAGCAACGCTATGGAAGACAAAAAAAGAAAAATTTGGGTTGGTGGAGGCTATAATTTGCTCTTTACTTGTAATCGCTATTTTAGCGCCAAATTCGGTTTTAGTTATGTACCTAATGAAACCGGAAAGGGCAGTATTTCCTGTGAAAATTCTTGGTCTATCTTCAACACCCGAAAAGTTGGTTTACATAATCTTTGGAATATTCCTGATAAGAATAATGTACTGCCTCTTCGCACATCTCTGTATGCTTTTAATAATCGTGTATGTACTCTACGTAAATGCGGCCCAACTGATGCGAGAAATGAGGTATATTCATATTTTCGCAAAAATAAATATAAAAGACAGCTTCAATACGATGCATAATTCAATAGTTTACGAAGTATCAGCAAAAATAGCAGAATATGAAGGTTCGTGAAGTATTAGGAATCATAAAAAGAATTATAGTATTTGGACTTTAGTGAAGTATAAATAGAATTGGTAGTTATTTATGGAAAAGCCCTGATAAATTAATTTATGGAGAAGCGTACAGTTTTTAGTTGTTTTTGCTTCACATGGTTTTTCATCTAAAATTTTATTGCAACTTAACTACGCAATTTTTATAGCAGAAAAGTATTTCTTTAACATTGTTTATTAGCATTGTATGCACCACTAAAACAAAGCATACAGAACTCCTTTATTTCGTGAGGGAATTTTGTGATGTAAAAATATACAACATAGGTATATAGGTTATATTATTGTGGTTACGGTCTTAAAGAAGACAGACTATAGCACTATATTGTCCATCTTTAGGTATAGCAATCACATATTATGCAGACATCTCGTAATGAAAACACAACGGCATGTGCCTGCGCTATACCTATAAGTTTGAGTAGCTATATAGTGCTATTGTCTGAAGTCTTTAAAGCCGAAACCACAATACATACATCGAGAATTTTTTTACTACAGGGTGTATCAGTGTATCCGCTCCATAGCGATTTACATTTATCGTCTGTAGTTGCTTTTGACATGTCCATTTTGTTGATTTTCACTGCAGATTCTTTTTTATCACTATTTTTGCTATTGGAAAAGTTATTAACTAAAGGCCTATTATATAGACTATCATGAAATAAGAGTGAAAGTTAATGAATAAAAATCATTTCTGGAGCGGGTACACTGATACACCCTGTACATTGACAAATAAATTTTGTATTCTGCGATTTCTCTTTATGGGAGAATAAAATCAAAATTTTGGCTTCATATTATTGTAGCTAAATAATTGGACTTTCATAATTATTTTCATTTATTTTTAAATCTGTAAACTGTGAAAATCTTAGCTGTAGAAAATGCAATTCTTCAAAGAATCGCATTTCTACAGTTTACAGTTTTACAGAAAAACTGAAAGTACATTATGAAAGATCAAGTATACATAGCTACAATAATATGAAGCCAGAATTTTGATTTTATTCTCAAGTCAAGAGAGATAATTAAATTCGTACAAAAAAGGAAATTTTATCATAAGAAAATATCGGTTCTTAATATATTATTATCAATTAGTGTGCTCGAGGTACATTATACATACATGGATTGTCTTTTTTCAGTTGTAACATGATGGAGTACACATCTAAAGATGCTCTACGTCATCCTGCCAGTCTCCGATTATTATACATAGAGTTTCATATCATAGAGAAACTTGCCAATGAAATCGTTGTGCTAATGTTCGCTGCACTGCAGTTCACTGTGAAAAAGTTTATTTACTTTACCAACTACGGGTGGATTCCTCAATCCTCTGCATTTGAATCATATGCTCGTGTTCTGTATTTCCTAATTTCTATAACAGCTTTCTTTTTTTGGTGTTTGCTTTTGTATTGCTTGTCAAGTTTCCATCATTCACAATTGGATATGATCACATCATGGAAATTCTGCAAAACTGAAAACAGTATGGAAAGAATTGCCATGAGAAAGTATTTACTTTCGTGTAAGCCCGCATGTGTGTGTGATATACAAAGAAAAAAAGTTTTACAATTCCTTCATTCTACGAGCAGAGGAACAATGGCAATGCTTATAGCGCTTGAGGCGGTGTCTAAAAAGCGATTATTGAATTACTAAAACACACTAAAAATGTGTAAGCAGCGAGGTGTCGCTACCGAAAATAATACTGATAATATATAGGTATTGTTAATGTGTATCTACTAATGTTTTAGTTCTGCTCGTGTTAAAATATGCTGTATGTAAGACAGTATGCTGTCCTACAGTTGCCACAAAACTGCATAAATATCGTAAAAAATTTCATTACACTGTTTTGGACACAAAACCGTGGTTCTTGCATAGAGACCGCAAATTCATAGTAAAACCAGTGAATGGATAGTGACATAAATATGCGGTAACAGAAAATAACGAATCAAATCTAAACACTATATTTATAGCATCTTCATAGTGAAGGGCCCAATGAAGCCGAAAATGGAAAATGATTATTTTGATTCAGGGCCCACTTAAGTCAGGATAGCCACTGTCAGTCATAGAAAACGACAAATTGATTTGCAGTATCTTAAACATACGACAATACGATTTCCAATATCAGAAAAAGGACTCAATGTTAACAAAGTAGGATTTGTCACTTTTAATGATATGCAAATTTAGTTATCGCTATTTCATGGGATTGGAAATCAGGTTACTTAGTTTTTAAGATATTGGAAATCGATTTGTCGTTTTTTGACTAATACGACGTCCTCATGTCATATTGATAATGAAACAATGCTGTTGTTCTCTGACGATAAAAATTAAATTTTAAGTTTCCCTTGTTACTTGATAAATCGTAGATTCAAAAAGCTTATGCCTGTCGTAAGTCGTAATTAACTTGTTAATTGCCCTGTATAATCTAACAAAAATTATTATTCCAAGTATAATTCGTTATGTACGCATATATTTCCCAATGTTGGCATTATTACGCACATAAAAAATTCAAAACATCTCATCAAATTACACTTTCCAGAGGCCTACGCCAAAGGCCTATGATGTTTCTTCTTATGTTTTAACAATGTAGGTTTGGATTTAAACGGCAGTTCACAAAATGGACATTTAAAGGGTTTTTCTCCAGTATGATCACGTTCATGATCTTTCAAATCGTTTGATCGTCTAAATGCTTTTCCGCATACATCACACTTGTAAGGTTTTTCTCCCGTATGAGTCATCATATGTCTATTTACATCATATGGTCTGTAGAAACTATTTTGACAGATCATACATTTAAATTGTTTTTTTCTTTTTTTGTTCGTATTTTTGTTTTTCACATTCGTTTTCTTGTGCGTCTTTTTAAGTTTCACAGTGGTTTTCTTGTTCGTGGTATTACAATTTGAGTTTGCTCTGGAATTATTTCTATAGAAAGTCGCTGCAGGTTTATTTTGATTTAAACTTTTGCAAGAATTAGTAGTACCACTTCCTGTTGAAATAACACTATTCCGAATTCCTACAAATTTAAATAGAAACAAAATTATCAAAATTTAATAAATTGTTAGTACATATAACCTGATATAAAAATAAATATTGGTAATAAAAATGTAGTTATATAATTTGCAATTACGGCTGAGCACAACTTTCGGCATTATAACCGAAGAAATCAATTCGGGAAGTAATTTGGGCTTCCAAATGTGTGGCATCGATTGGTCTACATCAATGCAATTACTAACAGTTCCGTAGGTTGACTCTAAATGAATTTTTCCCAACGATTGAACTTCATTTTCGTTTTCATTCACTAAATCGCTCGTCTCACGTTCTTTATAACCAGACACATTATAAGTATCACTTTTATTTTCGCAATCCAGCAATATCTCATCGTTTTCCGTATTCTCAACTTCACTGCAGATTTCATCATGAGAAATTTTTTCATCTATTAATTCACTGAATGAATGCATGAATGAATCTTTTTCACTGTCGCTCGGTATTCCATGTAATAAAAGTCTGTCGGGTAACATCTGAATTGGGCTTTGGTTATTTGGGATGTGGGATTGTGAATCTCCATTTTGAGCTTGAATTATTGCTGGATTATTTTTAGCTTGAAATCGTTGTTTTGAAATAGTTTCTGAAAAACAGCTCACCCGATCGTTAATTTCTTTTTTGAGCTTCGAAAGTTGTTCAACTAATGAAGAAATGTTAAGCGAAGAATGGATACAGTTTTTACAAAACGACAATTTGTTATTGTTTCCATTAATATGATTTATCAAAAATTCAATATTTATCGCATATTTGACATACGAGCAGCAGATGTTAAATATTTTCTGAGATTCTTCAGTTGAAGCAAATGTGGTTTTAATGGAGTTTAAACACACCAAACACTCTTTTGGGAATTCAATTGAACTCATTTTCTATTTAACTTTCCTTGATATTGACTTTATTAATTGACGATATTGCTGCTTTATTGTAATCAAATGCGTGCACCGTGTGTATGAGTAGGATTTAACTTATATCCTACAAATCCCTATATTTCATGTAAATGAAAATTGAAAAATAAAGTTATTATTTTACTGGTTTACATTTGTTCGATACACAATACAATAAGTTGCTTACGGCAATTTACCTAATAAAATGCAGACCTCGTTCGTTTGCTAAAGATTTATAAGTGTTAACAGTTAATGATTTTGATGAAAGTCTTGACAACTAATCATTTTAAGTTAAAATAACAACAAACGATTTAGTTTACGAACAAACGACAACAATTTTGTTTATATGTAATTGTGAAGGTTGAGCAACTGAAGTGAGACCCAAAACGCAACTACCTCTAGAAAGGTTTCCAGTGCTCTTTTATGTATATTTAATTTCAGTGTTATTATGTATGTGTAGACTTCAACGGAAATGAATGGTGTTTTGTTGTACGTGCATGTACCTAACTAAACTCATAATATTTTGCTTCCTATAACAATATTATATTTCCTTAACCTCAAACACAGTATATCAAGTTAATGCATGGGATGGGAATCAGAAACTTGCAAGTTCTAACGAAAATATATATTACAAAATATATATATACTATACTAGGTATAGAGTACAGATTCATTCTTACATCAACATCTGCAACTTTATTACAGTACCAATCCGATAGTTTCATACCGAGTACCTAATCAAAAAAATGTGTAAGGAAAAGTGTGAGCGCATTGGACAGACAATAAAGTAACAATTTCTTTATCTATAGGCATTCTTCGTTTCACCTACAAATACTATTCTCTAAATTCTTTTAACGATACACGTGTAAACCAAAATATATGAATGAGTAATGTTTTGTTATGTAGCAGCAGCTACCCAATACACCAGGCATGGAAAAAGTTTCATTTCCTCAGGTACCTGCCCCTGACGGGGGTGGGTGTATTTTCCCATTTCCTAACTTTACCCCTAAAGGAGGTTTGGCAAACACCCCCAGGGGCACCCCAGAGGATAAAAATAGACTGCGGAGGGAGGGGGGTGGAACTCACCGAGAGTGATTCTTTCACCTTTATCAAGTAGTTGTATCCCTCTGCTAAATGAGGTCTAGTCCACTATTTCCTAAGTTTTATTTTACAATAGCGAGGACAGTTACTGCTATTTTCAATGGTTTCTCTTCCACCAACGGAGGTAACTTTTGCCATTTTCAAATTTCTCATCTAACCCAGCGGGGTTGATTTACCCCTATTTCCTGTAAGGGGAAATTAACCCCCGCCCCCTATCGGGCTGGGGGGTGGTGGTAAATTCCTCCTTCCTTAAGTTTCACCCCGCCCCCTTCGGTGGGGAGTTGGACCGCTTCCTAAAGAAACCTAGAGAGTTGGTTTCCGACTTTTTTTCATGCCTAGTTGTGAGGGAGTTGTACATTAACAAGCGGTTACACGATTTAATTCTTCGCCTGCTATGTTGTGGGTGTTTGAACTTCTATTAAGTCCATGCGGCTTAGAAATATTTTATTAATAAGAGAATGAGTCACAATTCATAGTATCCCTTTAGCGTTCGTAACCTCATCTTTGGAAAAGAGTAAATGAGCCGTATTTTAGGGTTTATATCCACCACATTTTATTATAAGCTCAATTAGCTGTACACTTGTCCGGTTTGGGTAATCCCTTTGGGTTGCTATATAGTACTACTGCACTCGAGTCTTAAGTCAGAGAAGTAGGGATTATTTTATTGAGAATATTTTTGAATTCCAAAGGTTCATTGTTTTGGAAAACAACCATTTCATGAACTGAATGCAACCATTCATTACATCATGCAAGGACTATCGATGTTTTCAGTTTTCGAATGTATTTGTTTTTAAACTTCTTGCATTTCCAGCTATGATGAAATAACCGCTTAGGCAAAAGAAGAGTTCGAAGAATGGGTTAGTGTTCTCAAATTCTCACTTATCGTAGATATAATTATCTGGGTCATTTAAAACAGATTCCAGCTCATTCTGTTACTATTCTGTTGCTAATATTTTGTACATGTGATTTGCATGCCCTAATTGTCTGCACCAATTTTCATGAAAATCGGAGGTACACATTTCTGTAGGAATTAATTCTAAAACAGCATTAGAAATATGAAATAGCCCATATTAATCCACCCTTACAAATTATATGAAATCACACAAAATTTGAATTAATACAGCTTTAGAGAAATAGGATGAAAAATTGAATTCTTACATACATGATTAATATCTTAAATATTGTCAAATCATATTTATTACATGTCAAATCAAAAAAGTATATAGACTGTCGTGGGTAAATTTAGTTTGCATTTTGTCAATTACTAAGGCTTTAGTTGTACCCTTAACGCTTTCTGTAGTCCCTTGTCAGAAATAATTAGAGAGTTGCCTGGACACAATATTTGGGACCCGTTCAGAGAACGAGCAATTTTAGTAGTTACCACTGGACGTATTAACGCATTGTGTTCAAAATGAGGTTTATAGGCAACTATCCAGTTGAAGTGCATGCACATTATTAGTAAACATTCGTACATATATATGTGCATTTCGACGACTGAATGTGGACATTTGCCCGCGCGGCATTTTGCCAGGCTTTCCAAAACTTTGATGATATTATTTAATTATTGCTACAAAACTACGTATTCAATATTTCAAAACTTAATATGCATTGAAATGATGAAAACATATATTTCGCTAGAATAAATGAATACGGTGTGATAGAAGTACATGTATAAAAAGGTGAGGGGTATTTGAGCTTTGCAATATGTTTGCTAACCGACTGCCAAGTATCTGCAAAACACTTACGTGCTCACAAAAATTAATGCTCCAGTTTAACTAAACTGTTTATCAAGTACTAAAGTATCAACAACAAAATACGTAATTTGAGATTGCAAATAAACACGCGAAATCTTTGGAATTGTGATTACCTATATGAATTATATTTTTAGCTACTTATACTCCGGAACGAACTATTTATGCTGAGCATTTAGCCTATCGATGTATTTTGTATTACCATTATCCCCGTTGCCAGACTTCGGCTATTTCCCCGTTGCCAGACTTCGGCTATTACTCCGTCGCCAGACTTCGGCTATTTCCCCGTTGCCAGACTTCGGCTATTTCTCCGTCGCCAGACTTCGGCTATTTCCCCGTTGCCAGACTTCGGCTATGTCCCCGTTGCCAGACTTCGGCTATTTCCCCGTTGCCAGACTTCGGCTATTTCCCCGTTGCCAGACTTCGGCTATTTCCCCGTTGCCAGACTTCAGCTATGTCCCCGTCGCCAGACTTCGGCTATTTCCCCGTTGCCAGACTTCGGCTATTTCCCCGTTGCCAGACTTCGGCTACTTCCCCGTTGCCAGACTTCGTTTTGTTTATCCCTATATGGGGAAGAATCTGCCTTACAACATGATTTGGAACCTTTTTTAAAATGACGCAGAGTACGCTATCGACGATATGTGCGAATTTCAGCCAAATCCGACTTCGGGTTTCCAAGTTGATATTTTAGCTCTTTTATCTTTACCCCTCTCTGGGGAAAAGTTTGCAGATCTTTTTGGTTCCCTCCCAAACTTTCTGAGTGTTCGTGGGATATAATATTATGTTAATGACAACAAAATCTGTGGCTTTTTTTCGCCATGTATAATATCCCACCTCCTCTTTCCATTTTAGTTTTCAATTAAAAAAAACGTGAACGCTAAGGTGAAAGTGGGCACATTATGTCATTAGATGCGTACGCATCCAATACTACATTTGTGTTCATATTTCTAACACTAATCGTCTTTCTAACCTTCTTTAAAAAATTTGCTTACATATGTGAATGACACAATTGACCACTTGCGAAATAGGTGACTGGAGGCGACTCGAAAGCACAGATGCCTAAAACACACTTATTTGCCTCCGCTTTGCGTTCATCGTCCGATATTTTGAAAACTATCAAAGATAATTGGGGTTGATCAGCGACAAAG
>JAQFYB010007745.1:0-10485 GCA_034694085.1 Pogonognathellus longicornis
TGTAGTCCCATGTAAATTTCGTAACTACATTTGTAGTCCAATGTATTAAGAGCCTGTCTACAAATGTAGACAGGCCTTTCTACAAATGTAGACAGGCCTTTCTACAAATGTAGACAGTAGACAGGCTCTTAATACATTGGACAAAATATTTTGCTTCAGATTTTTTTTTGATTTTTAAAAAATTCAAACTTTAATTTACAAACTTCAAATAAACGGTAGCAGGTAACTAGATAGTTTTGTAACAAATACAAAAAATCCCAAGTTACCAGGCGGAAGGGAACATTGATAAATTGTATAACAAAGTTGAAAAACTACAAATGTAGCAGGTTTGGTATGTCGCGGGTTAAAAATGACTAACTAAGGGACTAGTCTACCCCATGTAAATGCCCTATGAGACATTCTAAAATTCTCATCTCAACTGGACACGCTGTATTACCCTCCAAATTTCCTGGGGATTCTAAATCCCGAAATGGCTGCCCCAATTCCTAAAATCCAGCCCCTCCCTCTTCAGGGGCGTGACTGGATTTCCTGGAATTTCCCAAATTTCCTGGGCTTTCTCAGATTGCCTGGTGTGGGGTGAGGTTCTCGGCTAGATTTCCTAGGGATTGTCACTCCCTACATCCCGAACGAATTTTATCCCTGCATTATAGTTAATTTTGAGTTTTTTATTATGTGTGAAATCACTGGCGTAGCCAGGCATAGGGAAATTGCCCTCCTCCCCCCCCCCCCGAAATCCGGAAAAAATAGGTTTTTTTGCCCTTAAAGGGCAAAAAATCGCGAAAATTTTCGCGCTACGCGCGGATTTTGTGTATTTTAGGTTCATTTTTGCTCAAATTTGCTCAAATTTTTCGCGCTTCTCGCGAAAATGAGCACATATATACCTCATGTTTTGAGTTTGCCCCCCCTAAACCAAATCCTGGCTACGCCCTTGTGTGAAATAGAAGAGTAGCACTTACTTCTGTTTAAATTGAAGTGTATATTAAGGAATTCAATATTTCTATGTGCATGCAAAATGTATACTTGCACATTTTATCATTCCTACAACATACTGACATTGCAAAACGTTAACCCAGTTTAGTTATATAAAAAGACTCGGGAAAGCATCAGTGCAATGCAATCCATTCCAACCACTCAATATTTTTAGCAACAGCAAAAGCGAGTAGGAATAAAAGACTGCAAAATAGACAGTATCCAAACTGAACATTTTGAAAGCCTGAGTAAGGTTTACCGAAAAGGTTTGCTAAGAAAAACTATTAATGAAATTCTCAGAATCCCCCAAGTTGTATTTATCATTTTAAAATCTCTGTATTTAGATGGAACCAAAAATGCAGTTATACATTTTAGCTCTAGGCTTCGTTGTCGTATTCGTTGCTGTAACCGCAAATCATCACAATGAAAATTACGCTGCGTCGTATGTAGGCAAGTAATATCTACGGTTAAAATCTTTCCCAAGATTAAGACGTAGAGAAAGCTCATTAGGAAATAAATTGTATAATTCTTTTATGTAATTACATTTTTACAGGTAAACAAGGTCCTCCAGGATATGCTGGCGTAATAGGCAACATGGGTCCACCAGGCCAGCAAGGACCAAATGGCACACAAGGACCGAACGGTAAAACACCTTCAAAATTGCAACCGCTTTAAGATTAACTTTAAATATAATATGTATATCTGTAATAAAATCGTTATGTACAATATTCTAAAATGTTATAATATGTTTTAACAGGAGCACAGGGACCCTACGGTAAACTGTGGACTTCTTATACAAATAAAATATTATTAACACAATAAAATGAGTAGATTTACCTATTTAACATTGTAATTGGGGGACATTATCATTTAAAATTCTATAGGAGCGAAAGGTATGCCTGGATATGCAGGAGAACAGGGCGATAAAGGTAATTTCATATTTGAAAATATTTGAAGTATTCAGAAATCAATTATTCACTACAAGATATTAAGATCAATTATTTAATTTTTGGAATTATAGGAGCAATGGGAGACCAAGGGTTTGATTTTTAGATTTTATTCTTGCTATTTTTGATTTGCGTGACATGTGTAGATTTATTCATTTGCAATACTAAAATACTTGTACATTCAGTCCAACTGGTGCACGAGGTCCTGCAGGGCCACAAGGCGAAGCGGGCGAGATAGGTAACCCTCTTCATATTCAACTCGATTTGTTTTTGACAAACATAATAAATGTGACTACCTACTTAAATAATAATTATGACAAGTGCAGGATATCCTGGAAGTCCGGGTGAAGAAGGCTACACTGGCCCACCAGGAAACGAGGGTCCACGAGGTATTTTTAATTCTGCTGTTATGAAGTTTTTGAGTTGTGTTATAGAATAGAATCAACCTCTCTCAAGTATCAAATATGAAATCATTTTAATTTTTAATTTTCTTTTTGTAGGTCAACAACCAGCTCCTGTTTATGGTATAATATGAAAATTGAATCTCAATAATTTTGAGCTCTATTTTGGAAAGATGAATATATTTAAGTTTATATTTTACACTTTTCATTATTGTTTCACAGCACCTGTTGCACCTGCTTACCCACCAGCACATCATTATCCGGCACAGCACAACTATCCTGCCCATGGATATCCACAGTAATTGCTGTCAACTGCAGCTGAAACAAAACATATCTTTAGCTGCAATGTATTTTTGTATGCTTAATAATCCGATTGAAACTTTCAAAACTGTCTTATTTAAAACTAGTTTAATAAAGAGTTTAATAAAAGCGGATGTACAATTGTTTTTCGAAATGTGCTAAAATGTTTTTTGCGTAAATTTATCAGCCGTAATTAAGTGTCACAAATAATATAAATTATATCATAGCTACAATGTGTTTCATACAGTTTCGTAAATACAAAATAGTTCATCAATCTATCGATCACATCATGAGCGTTTCATGGACAATGACTGGGTAATTCCAAGGAATGCAGTATGTTAATTCAGCAGTTTCAGTTTATTACGGATTTCTATGCAACTTGAAACCTTGCAAGCGAATATAACTGTTCCAGTTTTTAGTTATTCATGAGTTTGCTGATTTTTTCAAAATGAATAATAACCAGGGCCGCTAATAGCCTGTACGCGACACTATGCAGTATGCAGGCAGTGCCACCCAAGACAAAATTATAGTACAATTTATTTATATAGTAATTTAGACTGGGGTTTACCCAATTTAAAAAGGCGTAAATTAATTTATGACTAGATTTTGCTGGAAGTAGTCGATATCACTATAATTTATATCCATAGATAAAAGTTTTTCCGTATCGGTTTAAGGTGAGGGGCGACATTTTGCTCGTTTCACCGTTTTTTCACTCAGTTAGCTATAACTATCGAACGGAAACTCGGATTTCAATAAATTTTAGTAACTTTTATAGCTGTATATTGTACCTTTAATTTATACAACTTAAGTTGTTTCGAAAATTTTCGAAAAAAAATATTAGTAAAGCTTTTCGGCTCTGAAACGTCTGAAATCTTATCTCTGTAACTCCATGGGCGACGAAAAATTGAACGGTTTGACATTGCTAAACGTACACCGAGATAATGATTGCGACTTACAAACTTACTTGTTAGATAAAATATTCACCATTTTCGCATTGGAGAACAACCTCAGGATTACTTTAATTTGAAAGTAGATATACGTAATACATTGTCGAATAATTTAATGAGAATTAATTAAAATTACTATTGCACAGCTTTTAACATATCCCATCAAATCAATTTACCAAAAATTAGATGTCGCATACAAAAATTGATAAATTGTTCATTTCATATAATAACATTTTGCAATGCATTTCCAGCTAGCCTCCCCCAAAAAGAAATCCTGTGTACGGCCTTTAGTATAAGCGCGCCTAATACTATTTAGCTAATTTGGATAAAAATCAACCTGCTGTAAAAATCAAATGTATCAAAATAAAACATTAAATCCTTTTTAAAAATAAAATCCTTTTCATAATGAATAATTAGGTACATTACATCATTTTACCCAACAGATAAGGTACTTACTAAAAGCTAAGGTTTATATCCGCAGGCGATTTCACACTTTACAATGGCAGAGCTCGTGGAGAGATAAGAGCCTCCGGATATAACCGTAGCTTTTAGTAAGTTTCAAGAGACGCGCTGGTTACATCAATTTTTACCATCATAAAGCTTGACAATAAATCTAATGTGAATTATGAATAAATGCAAGTTCATACCCAGAAATTGAATTCGGGGGGAATGCAAACATGAGTTACAAATGTGTCAATAATCACGCGAAGTGTGTCAATAATCACGCGAAGTGTGTCAATAATCACGCGAATCGCTAGAAATTTGAACCAAAATAATTGTAAAATGCTTAAAATTCTAGTGTAGCGCGAAAAATTTTGCAAATTTTTTCCCTTTCAGCGCAAAATAACGTTTTTTAAGATTTCGGAGGGGGACAACGACCTGCGTATGAGCCATTGTATATGGCTATAAAATGATAAATGTAAATATTGCAAATATAATATACCATAAGTGCTTTCTATGCATGCATCTTGGCCCATTGTAAGACGACGATATATTTTTATTAGTCCAAAGTCAAAATGCGTGATTACAACTTTATTACCTGTCAAGGATTGTTAGTTTATAAAGTTAATGACTCACATATTATTATGGTACCTACCAATTGAAATATTATTTACTTGCTATATATGCATAAAGAAACGTATATCGTTTTAGTTTCTATTGATTGTTTGTTATGAATTAGGTACTAGGGGATGAATGAACCTAGGTAATTTAATTTTGACTAAATTGTATTTCAACCTAACGGTTTGAAAAGGTCTACTAAATTTATAACAGTCTTCTTTTGGGACCCTGGTGGGTCCCTTCTCTGATGGACCCTACCCATGTTGGTATGCTCGTGTGTACGTCACTTAGGTCCTGGTAGAGGGGTCGTTATGTGAATCAACTCAAACCTACCTCAATAATGTTGGCTTTAATGGATGGTTTTCAGCTTTCAATTTTAAAAGTGTAAATGTGTAGGAAATAGAAACCTACCACATAACTGTGTATCGCACTTAGCATTTGATTAGCATTGAATGTTTATATCGAATACAACTGAAATATGATATCGGTTTAATATAATATTTATTAATTATATTTATTACTGTGGGCTTAATTAAAACTGAACAAAAATGACTGAATTTTTAGTTCGCTGCAGGTCCATAGATTGGAGTTGGATAGGTGTCGACTCCGTAGTTATAAAGTGGCCTGTGGATTTCGACGTTATTGCCATCAACGAATAATGAGCCAACGTTTCTGTATGGGTAGAAACCTGGCGGGTAATTGTAATTGTAGCCATCCTGTCCATCATATTCGGAGTACTCATCCTCTCTCCTTCGGCGGGAGCCATCTACATGATTTGCACACAAACAATAATCAAAAATCCAGAATCCATCAAAGAATCTCATTTACAAATTATTTGGATGCATAAGAAATAAGAGAACCTTGATAATTGTATAGAAAAATTGGTGTACGCTTAATTGGTCTAAAAAACATAGGCCTCCTACTCCTACCAAAATACAATAGCCCCATTATTATTATACATTTACTCACGCTGTGCCCGATATAATGAATTTAAGTTGAACTGCATCACGCTTCTTCTAGCCCTTGGGTACAACAGCCTGATGAGACTTCTGTCGTCGTTCGGTGTACTTCGTTTACCTAAGTACGCCGTTCTGCAGAATAAACATTTATTATTTTTAAATGCCGTTTTACAGAATAAAATGAAAATTACATGGGACAAGGTGTATAATATGACTGATTTTATATCACCTTTTTATAGGTGCAGCATAGGCACTGAGGGATATGCACATTATATATGCTACAAAAACGTTCAAGAGAGCAGAATACATTATAATGCTGAAAATAACTGTAGACTCTAATGTCGTTGCAACAGTTAAAACGTCTTTCAGTACGTTGTGCCAATGAATGATGCGTTCAGTATATACACAACGCTTTATATTTAGAATAGGTTTAACTAAATATTAGTTTAGTTTCTTCACTAATTGTAATTTAAGTAATGCGCTGACTAAATTCAATTTAAATAATTGCATATCTATCATTGCTCCAATTACTCCACTATAGGTCTCCTTCTTAATGCAAAAATTGCATCAATAGCTGTTACCGGCTAACAATTTTTGCAAGCGAATTGAGGGCATTAGGAATTGTTTTTCTTACCACTTACAAGATTACAATATTCCTGTATCAGAATATAGTCTAAACTAACATATTAATAATTAGCTACACCTACTCAATTATTTAGATAAAAATAAACTCGTGTGCGCAGTAAACAATACAAGTCATGTTAGTGTACTTCCAGTGGCGCATTTAGAGGGGTAGGTGGGCTTAGGACCCCCACATTTTTGAACTTTACACTAGATAAAATCATGTTTCTCCCAAAATCCCATAAAAGAAGTATTTTTGCTTTAAAATTGTAAAAAATCGCAAAATTTTTTGCTCTTCGCCCGATTTTGATGCAATAAATTTTACAAACGCCACCCAATCCCGAACAATCAACATAGTAAGCAGGAAATTTTACATACCCTAAGAAAAATGCTGTTTTCGGTTTAAAATTGATGACTGTTGACGTGTTATGAAATAGAAAATATTTTGTGTACACATTGTACATACTTGATCATCGTTTTAGAATCTTACAACTCGCGACCCTAATTCTCTCTTTACACATTTTATCTTTATCTAAGCATTCATAAATTTGAGATTCAGAAAGGTACAAAGTATCACCTGGCTTATTGAGGTCCAAAAAAGGCTGACCCGAATAGGGTTAATGACGTCTTATATAGTTAGTGAGTTTACAGATGTATGGAAACTTAATGACTGACTCATTATTTGTCAATAGAGACCTATGGGACTGACTTTAGTGACCAAGATAAAAATAGTGTCATAGTCTAATAGATTCAGCTTTGCTAGAGTTCTTTCTCAAAAAGGACAATTTTGACTTCAATTTTTTTTGCTAAAATTCTGAAAGTTTCCCATTATTTGTAGCTTAGAACAATTTTCCCGCGAATAGTTGACCTAATACTGGCATTTATCCTAGATTATATTTCATTTATAAGCACATCTATTAAAATGAATGTTTTTATGGACACCTTTACATGCAAAATTAAAATAGAAACGTAGGATTCAAGAAGGATTGGGAGCGAATCATTCTTTTATAATTTTGCTAGAGGGAGGAATTAAGACACTTGGAGACACGGGACGGGCAAATAAATATGAATGGCTTGTATTCTCAAGCAACCTCAATTCGTCAAATTATGTCTCTATGAATTTAACACCGCAAGGACACAGCTTATTATTTATCTACTAAATTCTAATTTCATGCGCTCTCTGGCCTCGGAGTGGCGCATAATACACCGGAAAAACATGCGAAACAAAGCGAAAGACTACCCATTGTATTGTACCCATGACAATGTATTAAAAATCGAAAACCAGGAAAAGGGCCACACTGTATATTGTATAATAATGATTTTATTGGAGGAGGGCAAAAATGATTCTACATCCGTTCCTTATGTCACATACTTTTATTTAACGAATTTTAATGTTTTTACATTTTATAGTTTATATTTCTATAGTTAGTTTTATTTACATTTTCGGTTTTATTTGCTCAAATATTTCAGATCTGCTATAAATGTTTTGTTTTTGCAAATTTTCAACAACTACATCTCGTCAAGAAAAAATAATTACACTACCATACACTAAACTAAGGTTCATCATAATCATCGTAATTTGATGTTTGGGTTTCCTCGTCTGTGTAGTCATCGTCGTCATATTCTTTCTCGTAATTGGGGCCTCTGTACTGTGGTGCTAAGAAATACGGGTAATTGTAAAATCCGTAATTGTAGACCGGAGCTTTAACGAGGGTACCATCCGCATTAAAATAAGAAGAGCCAGTGTTTACGTAAGGAATGACTTCGTAAGAATCATAATCATTATCTGGAGGATAAGGTGTTGTATCGGTTCGTTTCACCCCTGTCGAAATGGAAATATTTTGAAAATGTAATTTTAGACAATCCGCACATTTAAATTAATTAGAAATTCAGTTCAAATAGCCATTCATACATTTTAGTAAAAGTGAGCTTAAAATTGAGAGTAACTATTTACGTAAATATCTTCCTATGTATTTTTTGGTACTACTAAGAAAATGAAATTAATTCACAGTGAGTCTTACTTATCAATGGTTTTTGTTGACTGGACCACCGTCTTTCCCTTTCCACATTTTTTCCAATTTGTTTTGGTGCAAAAAAATTACGATATTTTCTGCAATCATACATCGTAATTTGTTAAAATAATGTGAAGACATGAATTATTCATTTGAGTAAAAATTATTTATATAACAATCCAGTTTCAAAATAATTAGACCAACATGTCAAATGAAAACGAGACTGTTTGTTCAGGAAAACTTTCCACTTACTTTGTCTCTAAAGTTCTGCAATTCGACAAGAAGATGCATATTGATAACAGTATTAGAGTATACACAATAACTTGTGTCATTGTAAAGGGCTACAAGTTTTAATTGACAGCTAAGTGTTATTTATTGACTTTAATTGAAATCCAACTGGGTTTCATGCGCCTGTTGTAGTAGAAATTATTAATTGATATTTCCTGGATCTATGAAAGCCTCAATGAAACTAAACTCAACCAGTATAATATTCACTTTTATACTTATGCAAACTTGATTGTTCCACAAGCCTACAAATATTTAGACCACAACTGCTGCACTACATACGCTAAACTATTTGCAAAACCGTGAAACATGAAATGGACTCGACTGCACAATAACACAATGCACATACCGGACATTGGACATAAATACATAATTGATACAAAACAATTTAAATATAAAACAACAATTGTATTCCACTGAGATTCTTGTAGTGTCTTGACCTGAGTCCCGATTTCTTATTAGTGTCAGAAATGCAACATAATTTGATTGAGGCTATTCAAACAACACATTGAACTCAAGAACGTACACTATGGGGCACGTGCTTGACCTGCCCCACTCTAAATTTTTGAACTTGTTTAACGAGCGAAATATATATATGCATATATAACTATTAGAGAATCTAGATGGTCGGCTTTTCCAGCCCAACCCTAGCCGCTCTCTGAAATCAAACCCGACCTCAACTTACTAAAACTTCTTCTTGTAGCACAATTTAATTTAATTTTTTAACGTGGTGCTCCTATATGGTGACTTTTTGTCATATTTGCAAGGCCGGTCATAGGCACATGCAATACATGCACTCGCATGGGGATACTGAGCAAGGGGTATGATTTTTCCCTGGTTTTACACTAGATATTTTGAGCTTTTCTGCAGTGAATTGTAAAATGACTTATGCAAAAATAAAGTATGCAGTGTTCATATCAAGCATGCACCTTTTAATTATGATATTAATTATTGTCTTACTAAAGTGGAAATGATTATATTTAAAACGTAAATGTTAGGCATTATACTTAAGAATTTTTAATTAAATTTTTCGCTTAGAATTTTATACTTTGTATTGCACTTATTACTACTCCGTATAATGGGTAAAGGGGGATGACTTTATCATCCTTGCATGGGGATGCCGAATGCTATGACCGGCCCTGCATATTTGGATAGAGCTTTGCAGTAAATGCAAATAATAAAACTTTGAAAACTATTTTTCCATTTTATTTCACAAACAGGTTTTAATCACTGATCGGAAGTACAATGTCTTAAAGTTGTACTCAGATTTTGTAAAAACAATTCCAACCCGAACCAAAATATTTTCAAACCAACTTTCAAGTCATTTTTATTAAACCCAACCTGGCAAGGTATGTGGTTCTTTTTATTTATTTAATCGGAACCCTTAGAGATGAATCCAAACCTATTCGGCTAGAGCAAAATCTCCATCTTATCACCAAGCGTCGTGGGTGGCCGCATAGCGTCCATAGTCCATTGTGCAAGCAAGTGATGCAGATGAACCGGGCCTCGGAAGTAAAGAGGGGTGCTGGTGGTCAGGAAAATAAATTTCCAGGTGTTGGCAACCAGATTTCTTGGGGACCTAGGGTTCCCAGATTCCCAAGAAATTCCATAAAATAGAGATTTTGCTCTAGCCGACCAGGTCTGGATGAATCAAGAGCGCTTGAGGATTGTTTTAGGCTTAACTGAAGAATTGTGATGCTGTAACTTCATTTGTTAGTAAAATTGTGCTCCCTACCTTGAAGATATTACGGTGGAACCTTATACAACTAGCACAAACCCTCCTGCTTCCTCTCACTAGATTATTTACTGGCTGGAGCTCTCTAAACTAAAATGGTTGACAATGACGTGATATTTTATATGTAATGTATGTCATAAAACAGTGTGAATGTGTTTTTAAGATAGGTAATAACCAGAGGTCGGAAAAATAGGTTTTTCTATATTCTTATAGACTGAACCAATTGAGCCAAAACTCAGAATATTTTTGT
>JAQFYB010007746.1:0-10484 GCA_034694085.1 Pogonognathellus longicornis
AAACATGTATATCCTAAAGCTTTGGGTTGTAGATACGCTCTATAAAAACTTGCATATGCATGCAAGTCCGATGTCTGTTAATAACCATCCCTATACAGATACGTAATAAATAAATGTGCAAAATACAGATATTTTATCACCACTTTTATGTATCATTCGATTTGGAATTTACTTTTTGACAGAAATGTTTGTATATAAATAAGTTAATTTTATTATTGTGAATTTTTCACTTACTACTACTGACCGAAAATGACAATAATAATGTGATAGTGTAATTCAAGACATTATACATGAAAGTTACGCTTGTAGGTTTTCTGAAGTAAAACAGATTAGCAACGTACATCCTCAGTGGTTGTAAACTCCGTAAATCTTTTCTCCGTCTCTTGTCACACTTTCCATTCCAAAATGCTAATAGTTTAATTGAGTCTGTGTAAATATTACTAGCCACCGGAATGATTAATACTTGCATGGAAAAAGTAAACATTGCTATTGCAGGTAGTATAATATAGTAAGGCATTGGTACAAGATTATACATTCTAAGTGCTGCAAAGTTAAAACATAAACTTAAGCCGCAGCTCTGAATCAACGAGCTCAGAGCAATTAAACTGATGCAGTCCATCGACAATTGGTTTATCAATTTCAATTGTACATAGTATTGGTTTACTGTTGCAAAACTCCTCGAAATATTAACAAATTGTTTCGATTCAACTCTGCTCAGATTCTTCAGCCAATTTAATGTCGAGTAGACATAGAGTACTGCCACAACATTACTAAATTGAGCAGCCAACCACGTGTTTGAAATCATATGAATGTAAATCAAGAATATAATTAATTGGGTCACCAAATGTCCACTTATAGCCGGACAAACTAAATTGATAGCGTGTGTGAACATGTTTAAATCGTGTAGAGTTAAAAATAAACTCAAAAGAAAAGTCGTCCAAACAGCGGTGTAGCAACCTGACTTTAATTGGTCAGCAATAAAATCTTTTCCATTTTCAGCAGCAGCCGCTTCCTTGGGATATATGACTACAAAAAGAAACGAAGTAATATTATTTTAAATGCGTAAAATATTATTTGTTTTAATTAAATGAAAAAAGCAGCCAAAATCAGATAACATTAAAGTTGGTTTTGTATGTTGGGCTTTACTTTCTCCATGTAATATGTGTATTTCACGTTACCCCTGTATTTGTTGTCCATACGAAGCACCTCGTTCAACCAATATTTAAATACGTCGACTCTTGTTGCAACAGTGATGTTTAAGCACACTGTGGGAACCATGGCAGACAACTGAATAACTAAAAACACAATTTCTAGTCTTGAAAATGGGGATGTCTTCAATAGTATTTGTAACAATAACAATAGTGTTGCATAGACACTCAGGAAACTCAAGAAACATGTTCCAAAATGCCAATAGAAAATCCTATACTTGGAAGTTGTGATAGAAAATGTCATTTTTTTAGGGTCGTAGTGAAATGGGCCAAAATACAATGCGTCAGCAAACTTAAAATAAAATTGCATTGAGTCTCTCAATGCTACAGTAGTCATATTGTGTCACAATATAAATTGAAGCAGTGACTTTTGATTGTGACTGCTTATTCTTAGACTAAGTTTTTAATTCTGTCTGTACAATAAAATGTTCGTCTAGTGCTTCGTCAACATTCAATGCAACATGAATTATATATGATGTTTAGAATCATACTTAATATTACAGACATACCTAGGCGTAACCCTACATGCACATTTAAAGAAAGTTTGGTACCACTATACACAGTACATACCATGTTATTTAAAGTACCTACCTAAAACTAAATAGCTATAGAAGGTTATACTCGAAACCAAGTATTACAGTACATAATATTACTAGGGGGAATTATTATATTCAAGCGATTGAAATAATTTACCTAGCCACACATGTTAGCTAGAAATGATTGTACCCACCTACATGGAGGCAATCCAGGTCACATGTGGGGGGCTTGAGCAAACATTGCATTGATGGCAAATCGCCTGTTTTACGATTAACATACGAAAGTCAAACCGATATTTACTTTTGTATCAGTTTGAATGTTTTATTTATTACTCTAGATAGACCTCTTTCCTAAATATAACGTAGGTGTGCACAAATAAAAATTATATAGGTACACATCTTGTAATTAAATTGATTATGTATTATAATAAGTAATACAAGTTTGCCTCTTGCAATTCAAATAGTATTCCAGTTTGAAAAGATTTAGTGTTTAATTTGTATAGGTAATAAACATGCTAAATTTTTCTAGCCCAAATGGTAAAGAGTTTCACAGAAATTATACTTTACTATTTGGATAAAAGTGCAAGGAACCTAAACGTTTTATATAATTTTATGGATTTTGACATTAGCTGGAAACTTGAAAGTAGTTGGAGAAAGCTTATTTTTAGCTTTCTATTGAAATTGGACTAAATAACCTTCTATAGCTATTTAGTTTTAGGTAGGTACTTTAAATAACATGGTATGAGTAGTGTATGAAGGATTACATTAGATTTACTTTTACTGTTGGAAGGGATAATGGAATGTCAGTTTATTTTTACGTTGTTCTTGTTAGTACTATAAAGTAAAGCTGTATACCTAAAGCTATTCACATGCACCTTCAAAATATCATCCCAGGCAAACGTAAACCTGCAAACTATATATCTACTAGTTAGTTTGCTATGTATAGGTAAGTAAGTGTCTTGTAGCTGTAAGTACTCTTCCCTTCAGTAGATATATCCTACCACACATACCTTTGTGCTGCGTGTTGTTACAATAAAAGTTGTTCTGCTAGAAAATGCTGCACACAACAGAACTCTCAAGTTGAGTTGAGATGGAGTGATTGATGTAAAAGGAATGGAAATGCCATAAGCAATTCCAGTTTATCTTTTAGATTTAGTTACTACTTGCCCATTTCCTCCCGTGCGTGTGTTTCACCTACAGCTACACACTACACAGCTACGTGCCTTCCCTTATGGTGCATGTAGTTATCTACTGAAATGAAATTACTCACAGAAGTCTGCTAGTTACATTATAAGATGTACACAAGACATGATATAACACACTCAATCTATACTCGCTTTAAGTACAAGTCCAAGTAACGCACCCAAGGACTAGTCCTTCTCCTAACAGGGCACTGCACTCTTTTGTTTATGTGGTATTAAAGAGAGTGAGAGATGGCACAGGAAATAAAACAGCGCCTTTGCTATCTGATCAGTTTTCCTGGTGTCTATTGCATCTTCGCGTGTATAGTGTATGTATTTATGTGTGTGGCTTATATTTATTATACATACCTACACACTTATCTGTATAAGAATGTAAGGATGTGTGCCGCAATGCATGGAAGTGTGGATTGTGGTTAGTCAGAGAAAGTTGCCTGCATCTTGACACTTCTCACCACGCGTATAAGTGCATTATATGTATATTCGTCCGTGTAAGTTTGTAAATGGTATGTATGATTGTGTATTGTATTGTGTTGTGTGTGCAAGTACTGATGCATGTAGTACAGTACAGAGAGAGAGAGAGATATGCCTTCTGGGCTATTCCGCTTAGATTGGTTGATTATCCAGAAAAAGACGAAGAGGCCGATTCGTCGAGTTGAAATGGACCATTAGTCTCATCGATTTTTCCATTGTGTGCTTTCTCTCCGTGTCTTTCTGGGTAGAATTTCTGTGAAAAGAGAGAGGAATGAAGTGCTAGTTTTGCAAGTGGTATATATTTACTAGTAGTAATGCGACTGGATTCGTTTCCTCCACTATTACTTGATTCTCGTGTCTTGTCTACAGCACTTTGCCATTTTTAATCTCCAATTTCGTTTTGCATTGCAATCCACTTCATTTCATTCGAGAGAGTGAATCGAGAGAGTATTCTCTGTGGAGTTTCATGTGTATACTAATATGGAGGTTGGCTATGGCGGGTGTGCAAGATGTCTATTTATAATACTTATAACTATTACGCGCTAACTGTTTTAACTGCTAGTTCTTGCTAGTATTAGTGTGCTACGTATATTTGTGTTCATATATTGAGAATGGGAATGATGGGGTGCTTTTAAAGCGCTGAATGAGATGAGATGAGAGAGTAAGATGATTTCCTCCTTTCCATTTTCTTAAGGATTCTTTAATCACACAAAAACTCGTGGAGCGGAACGAGAGTATCATACCATTCTTTCTCTCCCTTTCTGCATTTATATTGAACTCGTATTTAATTTCGCAATTATCTTTACCTTAATATTTCCAATAATATATGTATGTATATACCGGCACACACTTGTACCAATTCCACTTTTACTGATATTGCATTGGTGGCAATAAAAGTCAAGGTTTTACTGTGAGTGTGTATGGTATGGAAATTTTGGGAGAAGATCATCCTGAATGTTGGAAGTGAGTATAATGTTGTTGTGAGTGAGGTATGTGGGATGCGGGACATGAGATGATGTGGGGCAACGATATAAACAATACGACTTTTGTGTGTAGTGTAGTAAAATGTCTGAAATTTATTTGTAATTACTTTTTACGATTGAATCGCCGAACGTTTCATGAATGGCTGAATTGACTTTCCCCACAATTTGCATGCTTTATGTCAGACAGAAACCATTAGTATTTCTTTTGCTGATATTAACCCACGCCTTTCATTCTTCGGTTATTTTATTTTCTCTCGACTTCTTCCATTCCAACAAAGCCGGGGATACCGAATGTATTTTTTGTGTAGTTGAAATGTTGTCATGTTGCTCGTAGAAGAAGGGATGCACAAGGCACAAACTCAATTCTCCTAATTGCCACATTCTCTCTCAATGCGATTCCCTTCGATCTGCAACAAAAGGGTGTCGTTTCATTTCAATCCCTTTTATCACTTTATACCGTGGCTTTTTACGTTCGCCATAAAACCTCAATGGCTTATCGTAATTCATTATGACTGAGTCAATTTCCTTAAATGTGATCGAATTTTTTTATTTTTGTAGGGGTCGAGTACAAAATTCCAGGAATTGGTTTTTTGTGAGAGTTGTGTTAAATATTTGCTACAAAAGTAGTTATAATATACAACATCTACATACAGTAGTGGCAGTTTTCCTCTTAGTTTACTAGGACTTTATCATATGGCTTAGCAAATATGTACAAGATTCTTGGAAACTAAATATATACTGTCTATTTATGTTTACAGACAACTTGTTTAACAAGTTCCATTGCGAACTTAAGTACTACTTTGATGCGTTCGAGAACGTTGAATTTCAAGAGAAAAACTGTAAACACTTATAAATATCGCTACTCAAACACATTATGGTTTTGAATTTTTATCTGTCTGATGTCTGAGTCAGCTTACTTTCGTCTCTAGCTTCATATTCTATTTCTCTATGCTCGTGAAAGAATTAGGCAAACCCATTTTTATCTCTATGTGTTCGTTATGCACTGTTTCTATGCATTACTTGCATGCGTGTATCGGCTCTATAGAATTATTGAATTATCACAGTTATCACAAAATATCGGTGTGTTATGAAACTACGTTCCATGAATGAATACAGTATCAATTTGTAAAATAATCCTACTAATTTACTAATTTTGGTATTTATCTGTAGTATTGATAGGACGCTGACTTGTGATTACAAAATGTGTGTCTGCACATTGATCTATCCATCTTATATCTATCAATCAGATTGTGAGTTCATTGTCTCAAGTTTGGGCAGGTTAGATGTGCACCCCAAATTGGTTATCTTATCGTTTGAAGTGTTCTCGTCTATTTTCAAAAAACACATATAAAATATAGTCTTACCAATATTTTACATGTTTGAAATTAGCGATAATACAAGGAGTGAGTACGGTAGTACATAATTCTTAAAATCAGAAAACCTATTATTGGTATTGTATAAAGTGTTGGAGCGAGCAATGCTTATGCCCTCAGCATCTGTAGGGCTGTATATAAGGGGCAAGGGGGGATATTTTTATGGTATTCCAGAATTCAAAGTTGAAGTGATATTTGCCGTCGATTTACAAACAGGTCAAGCCGGGCTTAATTGTGCTGTAAGGAAGGAAAAAACCAAATTCCCGAGATCTAGCTCCATAAAAGTAGCTTTTATATCTATAGATACAAATCAGCTACAAGTCAGAAGAGTTCTTCTAGCATAGACAAATAAATACTCGATTCATTTCTTCCTATGCCTCCTTGCAAAGTTGAGGTGGATCCACTTGAGAGTTCCACTTCAGTTAGACCTCAGCACTCTCAACCGTTAAATAAAAATAATATTTGATTTGACTTTCCTCCATTTTAATGCTTTTCATGTTATAAGCCCATATTAAATCTATAGTAAACTCTACTTGTGACTTGTAGTAAATACTAAATACTATGTATCAACTGTTACGTTAAGTGCTTATACCTATACTATTAATATTTATGTTGCTTAAGTTATTGGAGACGCAAAGGATTGTTTGGTCGGGCTTCTTTAATGTCTATTTATTAATAAACTCCGCCAGAATGGCCAGAGACCGCACGACCATTGCATTTTACAATTATTACAATACCTATCCTTATGTGAACATAAATAGGAATTATTAGTGTGCTATTTTTTTCTTCATAATAAATATCCAAAATAGGTTAGTAAGTCGCTTTAAGGAACTGTCCGTATATTGAAGTTTCATGGCTTAGAGAAAGTAGATCTTTCGTTCCTTTCAACATACCTATACTTAAAAACCATGCAACTACGCAAGGCTTATTTTCGACTTGTCTTATTGCTAAAGCTTTCTGTTTTCCAAAGATTAAGTCATGCAGAGTATTTTCCTTATCGTGTCTTCTAAAAAGTAATTTTATGTCTGAAAATGAAACGTTATTTCGAAACGTTGAGCTGAACTACCAAATATTCCACGACATTTTGCAATTTTCTATTTCACACCAAAGGGAAAATGCGGACATGTTTTTCTAAACTTTCAATTATGTCCTCGCCGCTGCATTGTATGTGGTATTACACTGTAATTATTAAATCACTTAGCTGATTTCACGTGAAAGTTTTTATTGCTGTATTACTATTACTTACAGAACATTATCCTGTACACATATCTACAGTTCTCCACAAAATAAAAGTTACACACGATAAAAAAAAGAATTTGCAAACATGTCCTCAAGTGATTCCTTATTCTGTGAATAGTTATATTTAGGCTGTATGGTGAGTATTTATGCCCTATTTTTTGACCCATGAGATGGATATTCAACTACCCGTTGCGATGCATGCTCAGTTTACTTGTGTACATAATAGATCACATACTGCACAGGATGAGGAGTTAGTACTGGGAGAGAAAGTAATTTTGATCGTTATATAAGTCAAAGGAAGAAGTGCAGGAGATTGTAAGCTCTTTAGAATGAATGTAGCAGCAGCAGTTGATTTGACATGAGAAATTCCAGTTGGGTTCACTCTAAGCTCTTCCATTGCATGTTCGTTTTCTCTTAAGCTCATTAACTGATGGAATGAAAAAGAATTTTCTAGAAACACCTTCAAACTAGGATCGAAAAATAAAACTGAACCAGATGTACATATTTTTCTAATTCTTTCAGCTTAAGTGTACAAACTATGTCCTCGATCTATTAATCATTTGGGCTATATTCAGCATTTTCACTCGTAAAACAAAGTTGTCATTGTGAAATTCTTGCACTAAAAGATAATGCGATGATTTGAAAATGATTATGACTAAAATATTTATATCCACTTTACAGTTTTAATCATATATCAGGCACTAAATCAAAATTATTATAATATTTATCATTATATCAGTTTGAGAGTGTTCTCAAATGAGTATGAAGTTCAAATCATATGCATTGTATTGCTATTTATTATTAAGCACATGCGTATACCTAAGTAATAAGTACTCTCCTATTTAATAGAAAATCTATGTCTACTAAACTTTCAAATTATTAATAAATATAATGTATAGGTCAGGTACTATTAAAAAATATTCGTAATTGTTAGCACGTATATAGGAATAAGGTATATTAGCAAAATTTAATATAATTGTTTTAATTTTCAGTTAAAAGATGCTTTATTTCTATTCCAGCTATCCTCATCTACAGCTATGATATGCACTTAAATCTGAAGTATCGCTTTGTTATTCCACTCTCTGCTGACTACAAATACGACAAGCAATCAACAGCTCACTTCAGAAACTTTGCTTTTAAAGATGATTAATTTTCTTGCGTCAGAATCATTAAGTATCTCTTTACTTAAGGCCTTGTTTAGTAGTACTTTAAGTAATCCTTTGTCAAGATCTTTCTTATAAATCCTTTTCTTGCTAATGTTCATTTTAATCAGGACTTAAACAATTCGAGCGACTCTTCTCAGAAGAACTACCATATTTTCTTCAAACCCAATCTCAACTCATAGTAATCTCGACTACACAATATTCATTTAATTACAATTTAAACTAGACGAAATCGTAAAGCAATTCGTTTTAAAAACATACTAACGACACTTCATTAAGGATCGAATCACTATATTACTGATAACAGAGCTGTATCCATAATTTCGTTTCGAGGGGGCACCAACATCAAAATATATTATAAATGACAATTATCGCGCGCAACGCAAAAAATGGAGATGAATTTAGCCAAAATCAGCCTAAACAGTATAAAATTCGTGCAGAGTACGAAAATTTTTGCGATTTAGGGCACCTTTTTTGGTAAAAAAACCTGTTTTCTTGGGATTTCTGGGGGGGGGGGGTTGATGCCTTAAGGCTCTGCCGTTAGATACAGCCTTGACTAATAATAGTAACATCACAATAAAATTATGTGAAGTTCTATTCTGGTTAAACTTGGCAGATAGTAATTCATATGTATACTAGCTATTGTAATGTTAAGAAAAGCAACGTCATCTGATTTACTAATGAGTTAGTTATACCTTCCTTGTTTGTATAACGCAATTTCTAGCCAATATACCATAGTGGTGTTTCATTCCCCTCAGAAACGAGATGCGAGAGAGCAGCCGTGAAAAATAAATTAGACACACTTTGGAAAAGTCGGTTTAATTTTGTGGCGTAAGTCACGAATTCAATTATGTTTTAATGAGGGAGCGGAGTGATCAGGTTTCCACACTTCCACGTTTCATATTGAATATTATGTGAGTTGACACAGAAAGCGTGACAAAGTGAAATGTTCACCTCTTAATTATCTCATCAAGCGTAAGTTAATAGTCAGCCACTCTGTGATGACTTTGTCATGCTCTGTGTAATGAGAAGCCTTGGCTTCTGCAGAATGAAAATGTCACGATTTCACAAAAACTTTGCTTGTAATTACAACGCAATTGTTTTCCATTTGGTCTGTACTAAACTCAAGATAGGAAATATTATGAGTGTGCTTGAACATAGAGTGTTGCCCGAGTTCGAGCCCCCGTACGGGTTTCGGGTAAACCCTTACGGGCTGGCGGGTCGCTGGACCGATATTCATTCAGGTTTGGGCTCACGGGCGGCCTTGATCATAGGTTTCAAGGGTTTGAGCGGGTTCGGATTGAAATTTTACGGCCCACGGTTAACTGAAAAAGCCCGTACATGTTATTGCATTTATTTTATTGCAATAATATGCAAAAGCGCAAAAATCGCACTTTATCCTTGCAATCTAAAAAGTAGTGGTAATTTCCATTGTTTATAACATGATGGATTAAAATTTGTTTGTATTTAGTAAAGTGACTTAGGTATTATTTTATTTTATTATGACTTTCTCAAATTTACATTCTATATCTTAGTTACGGGGGCCGGTGGGGCCCCATGGGCGGGTTGAGAAGGGCTGAGTACGGGTTCGGGCGGTTCTGGCCCAGAAGTAAATTTGTATGGGCCTGGTTGGGCCTTTGTTTGAATTTACTACGGTCTTGCTGGTTACTGGCCGAAAAAAGCCAGCTCGGGCAACACTCTACTTGAACGTTGAACGTAAAAAGGAAGTGGTGTACTATGGAGATCGTGTGCTTTTGTATAATAGTAATTCTGGACTCTTTTCTTTTATAGAATGGAAAGCCAATGTAAATTGATTATTTCCTGCATAATTGAATGAAAAAGATAAGGGACACAAGTGACACTGACAATTGACATCTGCTTCCACTCTACTGAACCAATTCAATTTAATACACTCCAACTATTCCAGACTATGGCAACTTATCTGTTATCTCGTAGCCGAAACGAGAGAGGTTTCTCCACTGTGAATACAATGACACACTCCAATTTATTTTTCCAACAGTTTCACTTTTTCTTCTTTCTCCCACACCAAACCAACTTCCAACTCCACTTTCATTTTTGGACTATAGACGCTTTCCACAATCACAACAAACTTTAAAAACGTAAAATCTTGTTGTCGGACTGAATAGGCATCCTAAATTATTGCTTTATTTATTGCAGCCCCACATTTCATCAACCAAAGTAGTAAGTATTATGCGGTATTCTGCTCCCAAACAAGATGGCGGCCATTCTAGCCTCCACACCCACTTCCACTACCACCCACTTCCACTACCCTCCCCACCCACACCTCT
>JAQFYB010007747.1:0-10482 GCA_034694085.1 Pogonognathellus longicornis
CCTTTTTTTGATACCCAAAAACCCATCAAAAACCCAATTACCCAAAAACCCGGGTTTGTGGGTTTTTCGTTCCCTGATCATTTCCACTTTAGAGAATAATTAATATCATAATTCAAAGGTACATGTTTGATATGAACACTGCATATAGTTTGCATAAGTCATTTTATAATTCACTGCAGAAAAGCTAAAATATCTAGTGTAAAACCCGGAAAAAATCATCCCCTCCTTACTCAGCATCCCCAGGCGAGTGCATGTGCCTATGACCGGCCCTGGTTCTCGGTTCAAATTTTTCGTTTGGATGGGCACATGGTATTTTTTATCGAATCTATTTTATGATAAAACTACTGTAAAATAAATTAAATCCCCTATTTTAGTTGAATTTTATGTATTTAATGGTGAATGCTCAATAATTTAATTTTATTAAAATGAGCTCGAAATGTTATCGAATGGCCATTTTTTGCATATTTGTTCAATGGTATATCAAAGTAGAGAAGTAGCGATTTTGTCGCTACTTTTTGTACATAATATGTATTGTAATAATGAAATGAAATGATATCTTTATTGTCACACAAAACTCCAGTACAGTTGATCTTGATGTGGACACGTCACAAAACAATCATTTAGGTAATCATACATATACTCACCAATCCCCGATATAAATGCTATCGGGTTACTACTCTGTAGAGGTACGTTATCGCTAATTTAGCATATACCTAGTAATCTGTATCTCCTTCTTGTGTCACTATACACACTCGTATACTTCAGTATACACTGTATTGAGACAGGTAACCAATCCTGTCCCCTAACCTAAAGACTATATTTATACTAACATGTTGTTTTTATCCTTCAATCTTAGGTTTTTCTCCATGTTAGTATAATTTGAGAAAATATATTAATTGTAATTGTTTGAATGTCTACATAACAATGTAATAACCTCTTTGGAGGAAATTGTTATAAGAATAAATAAATGAATAAATATACAAAGGTTACAATTTATACGCTGGTGAGGCTTTAAGCGATAGCCATTTGTGCTATCCACTGACTTCACATCATCATTACATAATAATAATAATAATTACATTAATAGTTTATTGAAGTAGGGATTGCCAATTCCATACTTCATTTTACTATAACTTTGGTTTGTAGGTACACTTAAAATTTAAAGAAAAATTGAATTGGTATTTTAAGTTTCAGAACATTTAGCAAAAAGTATCCTTGAAGTAGGTGAGTAGGTACAGTGCACGTGTTTTAAATAGTAACCTAATTATACAAACAATTAAAACACGTTGTAAAATACTTTTGAGTCTCCTGAGTTTAGTAAGTAACCATGCAGGCAGGTATAACGTACAAACTACAAACACTATAATATACTAAACACACAGGTAGAAGAAGTATTGACTATTTGTGTTTTGAATATTACTTCGATGATCATGTACTGTACTCATACATAGTTACTTAACAAAATGCTTTTTCTCCATATAACGACTTGCTCTTCATTGTGTATTTTACTTTCTATTTGATACGACTTAAATACATAAACCATCAAATTGCAAACAAGGAATCATGCAATGGACAAATGGGAACACGCTCAAGGATAAAATATTATAATGACTTAAATGTTTTTACAGGGGAACATAATTTAAAAGACATTTCTTCTTTTCATTAGTGCGACTAGATTATTGCCGACCAGATTCATACAGTTGAGAAATAGTATATTTAAAAAAAATATTGTAATTCTGATAAGCGTTTCTGGGCATACTATTTTGTGAGTCCTTTTTATGCACAAGGCATTTCTTGGATATTCCAATTTCGTCTCACAATAGCACTATCCACAAATTAGTTGACCATTTTATTAGTTTAGCAGAACAACGCAAAGATATTTGAATCTGAAAACAATTTAGAGCTCGGATTGGCTACACAATTTACTCCACAATCTGTGAAACTCTGAAAAAAAAATTCCTAGGGCTTAATCAGGGGCTTTTTCAACTAATATTCTAATTAGGAGCAACGGGAAACTCAATTGGTAAAACATTAAAATTTGGTCTTCGGAAATAATTATAAATTACTACATCTGTAGGAGCACTATATCAAACTAAAATAATTATAATTCCAAAGAAAATTGTAATAGTACAAAATAATATCTAAATTCAAGCTCAAAAACTACGAAATAAGTTAAAAATTGACGAACTAATATTCTAATCGTTTTCACGATATTAATAAAATGCGTTACCAGCGTATACATAAAGTCTTGAACAAGGGTCTTCAAAAACTACTTGCTGGAGGGATTGTAAATTACGCGAACAAGTCAGACAAGCTGAACACGACGGACGTATTAATTGTCCATAAAGCAGACGAAATTGCTGAGTATGAACAGTATGAAGACAATTTGCCACAAGCGGCGAATCTTCAAGAATTCCAAATGCACATATTATTTGTCTTTCTTGCTGTTGTGTTCTTTGGAGGCTTCTTATTATTTTTGCTGGAGCTGGGCCTCTACCACAGTCATTGGGTCAGAGGTTTCCCTCAAAATATGTTTTCGTTTGTCACTTATACACTTCTCAGGCTTCTCGTAGTCGCTGTATTCATGGAAATCTACCTATATTCGGTTGCACTTGAAGAAAATCCGTAAAAATATTTTGTGTCGGTGAAAAGTGGCAGCTTGGCAGCTATGCATTGCATCGAAAATTAATTTAGTGATGTGAGTCAATGAATACCTAGTTGCTATTCACGTCACACGCAATTATACAAATTGTTAGAATGATACTTTTAAATGTTCCTCTAAGAAACTAGAAATTACACTTAGGAATAGACATGCATCTATTAATCGTCTCAGTCCCAGTATGATTTCACAAAGAACAACAATTCAGCTAGTAAATTTTTTTAATTATTTTCATCACTGGTTAGAGTAATGATGAGTACCTATTGACTGTATTGAATAACATTATCGCTTGCAACATCATAGTAGGATTGTATGAAAAAAATTCTTTCAAAATTAGTTTCATTAAGAATAGTATATTTGCACATAGTCTAACAATAATTAATGTAATTGTATACAATATTCATTGTTTATCTCGGAACAATATCTTCACTTTTAAGGAAATAGTTTACCAAAAGATGCAAAAGTTTTGTTAAATGGAATAGTTATTAGTATTTAAGGGAACCTATTTGGGAATCCTCAACTTAAGTATACATCTATGTAAATATTGCTCGTCAAGCTGAAATATTATATTCACCCAATCAATGTCCTAGTATTTAGATTAATACAGATATTTAGATTTAGTGGCTAACAATGAGTGTATGACTAAATGTTAAATAATATATAATTAGATAAATTGACTCTATTAACCGTAACACTTGACCTAAAAAGTTGATAATGAATTCACTGAATTTAATGTTGAAATAAATAAAGTTAAATGTAAGAGCATTATCGTTTTACTGGTTTCAAATGTTGGCTTTATTAAAATGCATGGAATTCTTGAATTTTCTGATTGAAAATAAATGAAAAATGTGTCAATTTTATAAAGTAGTACAGATTATTTACATAATTGGTGAGTTGCCCAATTTGTTTTCAGGATTGCAATTCTTGGAGGGATAGATACAATTACAGGTATAAAGCGCTCGTAATCTATTATGAAATAGTAATACAGTATTTGTTACAACATTGCATAATTAGGAAAAGCATTATATCACGAAGGAAAAATAATATATTTGTTAGTTGTACTGTGTAAGTAGCCAATGCGGTAATAATATTTATTACCTTTACAATGTTTAAAGGCATACAAATTTACATTGTCTTTTTAATAATTGTATGCGCATTTTATTTGTAACTTGTTGTGTTGTTAATTGCAAACGGCCCTAGGAAATTGCACCGTATCGTCGCAATATCCTCCTTTGGGGTATCCACGGGCTTGACAGCATTCAGCAGCTCGATCATTTCGTACTGTCGATGCACCGCGAACACAGCGTCTATTACACTCAGGCACAATGGTAGTTCCCTCAACTGTTAAAAATATCATTCACTTTTTTAAAGGAATTGACAAAATATATTTTGTCGTATATGAAGTAGATATTACATCAATTAGGTACCTGCTTGAAAAGCACACCATGCTACGACCGATATGGCCACAAACAGTATCATTCTAGAGTTCATTTTTGTTCAGGCAATGTAAGTAGGTAGTTGCTGTAAAATTAAGAAAATATTATTTATGTATTTTATTTTAGTTATGACTGCTAGCTATTTAGTGGGATCTGCAGTCATATTTCTAATAAATATTTAAATATTATTTATATTTATTAAATTCCCGTTAAAAATTATAATTTTTTACGTATATATGTGCAAATTAAAATAGTGATTTGTGTGTAGTATTTTTTTATACAATTCAATTCATTACTATTTTTCAGGCTACACATATGTGTTTAATATTAATACTCTCAAAGCAAATTAAAAGGAAATAGTTTGAAATATTTCTGTGAAACTTACGACTTCGAAGTGATTATGCGAAGCACTACTTTTTGCGGTTGATTTATTATTAACGGTTACAATGTTTGATAAAAATATAATTGCGTTAGTCAGTCAAAATAATATGCAATAATGAATTTGCTTGTAAACTTTCACGAATGTGATATTGTGCTTATACAACTAAGCGGCTGAAAACACAATGCAACAACAACACACAAATAGTTGTTATTACCAACACATAATGTCAAACGTGATTTGCATACAAAGCTTACAGATATAATTATTACTTCTATGCTAGAGTGTATGTATATGTATCCTTATCTCAATTCTCAACAAAATGACGTGTGGTTAGTTCAAGATATAATAAAATCTACCTACACATACTGCAAGGATTTAGAGACATTTTTCTCACCCCAATTTACCAACCCGAATTATTCTCAACACAATTCAGCAATCCTGGCATTTTTCTCATCCCCAAATTAACCAAGCCGTTTTTTTCTCATCCCATTTTACCAACCCATTTTTTCTCAACCTAACTAAACAACCCAGCATTCTTTTCCGCCCTACACGATTAGTTTTTCAGCTCTATCTTATGCATTTTCGGTTTTGTTAATCACCAATCATCTGTAAATATTTACTGCTTTCAACCCGGGTAGGGTAGGGTAGGGTAGACACAATTCTAGAGTTACTAAAACGCAAAAATTGCATCTACAAAAAACAAATGGCAGTACTTACTACGTAGCAGGTAATGTATATTTACTAATATTGTGCATTGAAGTTCGTTACCTGTTTGTTAAGGTTAATGTGTGACAGTCACAAACTGCTGTCATGAATATTAAAAAAATCAAGGTTGTCATGTGCAATGTGCAACTTTACTCTCTCTCTATACAGAAATGCAGTCACAATTATTCATATGGCATTAAATTATCATTTCTTTAGTAAATATATAGTACCATCGCATCTATAGTAAATAAGTCTTCAAGCCACCGGCCACGCCGACGGGCTTATTAAAAAAATCTTCTACCTAGCAGTATATTCAATGTCTATCTTGTATCGACATTATTGTTATGGACATGCTAGACTAGTGCCACAATAAGCCTTGATGTTGTTAAGCTTTATCATATGGGTGAACTATAATGGGTAACACATTTAATGAATATATGGGATACATATTTTGTATGCTAATTAGCGGAGATAGATTGTCTGAGTATGACTACTTGAGGATTTGTTTTCCATATTTTATTTCCTGAAAATCAGTACAGCAATTGTGACGACAATGTTGAAAGTTGTTGCACATAGGTGATAAGTTAAACACGACATATATATATATATATATATATTTATTTATGTGTTGATATCATACAATAAACTGTTGTAACACAGTAAAAAAAGAGCGTCAGTTGTTGGGGTGACATACAGTGCTAATAGTGTAGTAGATACGTGTATAGTCCATTGAGGGAAAAGTGCACAGGTGTACAGACATAACGACAGCCAGACAGCCAGATCATTTGTAGTAGGTAGCTGACGATACTTAATAAGTAATATGTGAGGCTCCGTAACGAAACCGGGCGAAAGGCGCTAATAAAGTTAGGTAGATATTCACGAAAGTAGCTAGCCTGCGCCTCCTTAGCTCTTAGTGAGCAGACAACGGAAAACGTAGTGGAGCGACCATTATAACTCTGAAAGGCGATATCTTCGGTTAGGTTTTCAATTTTTTTTTAAACATATTTATAATTCACATACAACGTTGATCAATACATCATTAAAAAGCTTATAAATTGTAGAATTTGATTTTGTAATAAAACCGCTTTTGATTTTTGAGCCTGATGCCTGGTTTCGTTATGATGCCTCACATATAGAGAAGTCCAGTGCAATGCAAGAATATCATATACAATATTTTACCTAATATATTTGATTTACATAATATTAAGTGAGTTACGGATTTTTAATATAATATGAAACCAGTTTAAACCACACTCTGCGTCTGTTGCACATATTTATACTTTAGTTATTATTTACCTAAGCTTGATCTTTAAACTTATATATATAGGGGTTTATGATTCACACGTTATCATGTTGTGGTATAATTATTGGTATTTTTTTAAAGCTACGAAAGTACCTTGCTTATAATGTGGTGGTTGGTACATAGGTTCCCTATTTTGTATTTACCCATAATATGAAACTAGACATTGTGGATACATATTCTGGTTAGTTCTACTGCGACTCTTTTTGATTAGACATATTATGTACCTAATAAAATGTCTAGTAAAGATTAGACATACCTATAAATAAAGTAAAATTCGTTCATCATTCAAGATTTCCTCTCTCATTTTTCTAGGTATTATTATACAGAATGTATGTGCTTTGAAACAGTTCAGTCTTCTTCATAGCATCCCGGTGCAAAATAAATACACCTATATGAATTGTTAGTTTTGATAATATACTCCGGGTTAGCAGTTTCTAAATTAGAAATATTATAATACTATATGTAATAAAAACCACCCCAAAGGAATGAGCCACTAAATATAAGTACTTTTATAAAGTTGCACTTTTACAACTATAATGTTTTAAATACTTAATATTTACAATAACCGATTACTGTGTGTTTATTCTTTTATTGTTAGAAAGTTTGTCTGCAAAATTAGTTCCCAGAAGTTGAAGCCCAACCCCCAATGTTGAATGACCCAGACTGACTGAAAAGTAAAGTAAAAAGCGCGTATTGCCAAAAACATTTCACAGATGTAAATGAAATTTTATATATTAAGTATATAGAGTACGCTCTACAGGTTTGAGTATGACAGTTTTCATTCAAGATTTTTTTACCTCTGACTTATTGACAGGTCAAAAGTCACCATCACCAAAAGTATCAAGTATAATTAATTGCATTTACTCGCAAACTAAAGCGAAATTCGAAAATATTATAGACGCCGAATGTGCTTACTTTATAAATGGAAACATTTTGTATATTTCTTTTTTTTATCAATTATCAATTTTGTAATACCCCAAAAGGGGATTTAATAATTAACGACAGTTGTTGGGTATTATAATATACAAGATTTTTAAACAAAAAACTTGGAATGAGATGGTCATACGGTCAATTTCGTGACCTTAATTAATTTCATAAAACTACAGAAAATAAAGATAAGATGTATAAATGAAAGCAAAACAGTATATAGATCTAATCATGCTTTAAGTAAAAAGTGTGAGAACGCATCGTGTGCCGTCTGGACAGCTGCTGGATGTGGCTATTATGAAATACACAAAAATGAACGAGTAACAGTGACATAGTCATTGAGTCCATTATAGGGTTAAAATTGTATAATTTATTTATTCATTAACTTTTGAATTACTAATTCTAAGAGTTGTGACAGTTTTTAAAAGAAAGAGGCAAGCTAGAATATATAAATTAAGCTCCATCAGCAGCCTTAGTGGATAAGACACTGCACTGGAACTAACGGATAAATCATTTCAAATATGAAAGTAAAAATATACTGAACCTTATAACTGTAACTGGAATCCCTCTTTCGTTCATGGCCGTTTGAATTAATTTCTCCTAAACAAATTTGGAATAGCTATATCCATGCATGATTCATCCTCGTCTGGTAGCTCTTCAATTGCTCGACCGTCGTTTGAGTTGAATCTATTCATCAAACCAGACGAAGAACTATGCAGAACATGTTTTGTTTGGCCTGCAGAAACGAATTCTATAACAATTTTCACTCGCCACATTGGCAGATCTTAATGGACATTTACTTGGATTTTGATTGTCTTAATTTGCTGCTAATTGGATAACTCTTGACATGATTTGAATATGCAGCATTGTGAACAACAGCGTCAGTAGTATTTGCCAAAAAATTGTAGATACTTATATGGATGCAATCATAATTTTTGTTGAGCTACATCACCCAAAATGTAGGATACATTTCCCACGTTAGTTTTTTTCTAAAAGACTCGTTTCGTTTAATCCATCCATTACTGGCTCCCTAGAGTTTTCAACTGAGGAAGCTCGAATAAGACAGAAAATATTTGTGAGAGATTCTTGCTTAGAAAGTTGTTGAAGTAGTTAAGGTCCTAAATGATCCTAAACGATCACTCCGTTTAAAAAAAAATCCGAAATTCAGATGGCTTTTTAGCTGTTCCTTTTGCCTCGATGTAAATGGGAAGAGACGAATCTTCTTTAATTATTTCGAAAATTTCCTCCTGCTTTTCAGGGGAAAGCTATGGCGCTTCGCCAGAGAATTGTTGATTGTTGCTCTCCATTAGTTTATGGAGATAAAAAAGAATCTTAGGTTTGGGGGATACAATACATAAGCGCTCAAAATTGAAAATGAATATTTTTTGCAATTCAATGCTCCGATTATTTACTTCAGTTATAACCCAAAAGATTTTTTCTGCACAGCGGGATTTGCAAAAATGAACTAAGTCTTGCACTCAATGAGAAATTAAGCGATTAAAACTGAATTAATCGTCTGTTTATACGATTAAATTTCTGTTGATAATAACCAACAAATTTTAATTTGGCGCAAAAAAATTAAGCGCTTAATTTTCTGAATATTTTCTTGAGATTGTATCCCCTTAATATGATTCAATTTATACAGATTAATACAAAAAAAGCATCGTAAATCTTTTTATTGCGATAACAATGGGAAATATTTAGTTCAAATGACGCCAATCCAGGTCGTCTAAAATAAGATAATATATAGGAATAATTGTAATAAATAATAAAAAATTAAGCCAAAGTTTCACAGATTTTACAAATTTAAAATGTTATAATTTATAATACTTTGTGAAACTTTACAAACAGAAGTATGTGTATTTATTCGTTTTCAGTGTACATGGATGTATGACGTAAAATACATATATTTACTGCAAAACGGAAATAATTATAATCATGACTGTAACTGGGCATGGGGCCCTGGGGCAATAATACATTACTGTTTGTAATAAAATGGTTAGGGTAACAACGTACCATCAGTTTTTGTCAACACATAAATATGGACAATTGATTTTGATAATAAAGCAAATCAGCACAATCATAATAGAACAATCGAATTATCTTAACAAATTTTTCAAACAATGTTAAAATGATTTGAAAATTAGAGTTATTTTTACGGAGGGCAAATTTGATAGAAAACATGAGTCATGGAGTCGGATATGTCCGTGATATTTAAATCCTCCTTTCGCGCTTCAAAAAATTTCAAGAAACGTGCCTGAAGATCAGGCTTGTTTGAGTTAAATTGCAATAGCCCATCTTCGTTTACAACGACATCAGTGTAAAAATTAAATTTAAGGTCTGCGAGAATTTTCCATCTCACGTTGTACTGTCGATTCATTCTTGACCCGTGCCAATAATGTCGCAACGTTACAGGGAGATAGCCAACAATTCCTTTTTTATTCAACTGCGCCAACTCCTTCAGTTTAGGAAAATTGAGTCTCAATTTATCAACCAAAAATTCTTTATAATCCGGGTTCATTTCTTTTTGGTAGTGTCCAATTGGATAGTGTTTTGCATTTATTAAAGAATAAGCGAACAAATGATCCGCAGATCCCGTTATTACGAAATAAGGCAATCCATTTATTTTTCTGAAATCTTCAACCGCCATTGCCCAGCCGTAACCTGGATGAGGAAACCAGTTTTCATAATTATTGGTATTAATTGTTTTATTATGAACGACAGAATATCCAAACGAGTAATCGGTTCGCAAAATTTCATTATCTGGAGCAGGACCCAGAAAGTGTCCTTTTTCAAACATTTGAACGATTGTGTATTTTTTCAATTCTTGTATCGCCAATTCTACCCAATTCGGATTTTCAAATTCGATATCCGCATCCAACCAACAAATCCATTTGTCATGAGGCGGTAATCGTGACACGGCGATGTTAATCAAATTCTCTTTCATCCAATACACTGATTCTGATTTGAGTTGAATGTGCCATGGATTGTTTGAATCCGTCACTTGGAATTCGGTCTGATTCAAGGATGGGAAAATGCATTCGATTGTCACCAGTTGAGCCCCTGTGTC